>NW_006498404.1:7807644-7871222 GCF_000471905.2 Amborella trichopoda
AAAGGCTCCTTGTTTTTGTGGTCTTCAGACCAGGAGGAATAGAGGTAACTGTAGATGGGCAGGAAGAGAGAAGAGCTGCCATGGCTACAGAAAAAATGACTATAAATTGAAGAATATTCAAAAAATAGACTCGAGTGGTCCTTGTAATATGACTCAATTTCGAGATTTACAGGGGGTTTTTTATACAGTGCATTGTAGATAGTGTCCCGACTAATTGGGGTGATAAAAACCAAGTTCGGTTGTTTAGTTTACTCAAACTGGGTGGACAATACGATGCATCATGTCTCTTGTGCTTGTAAGGAACCTTCCTGACCCATCAGTCCCTCCCTTTCTAAAATAAAAATAAAAAGAGATAAAATAATAAGGAAAAGTATACAAATAGGTCATTTATTATAAAGAAATCACATTCACTCTTATTGGTTACATTTCAAATCGAGTAGCTGTGAGTGCGCTATTGATTAGTCTCAAAGTTCAAAAACAAAAAAAAATTGGACATACCTCAAGCCATCGAATTTGACATCTAAATAGCAATTGTGACCTTTTTTGTGACAAAGCTAAATAGTCTTATTCTATAGAATCCCATAAAATAAAATTTTGAAGCAAAAAAAGACTAACCTAGCCTTATATTGAAAGGAATATTGACGGACCTTTGAAGTTTAGGTAACAAATTCCAAAATGGAAAATGCCTTACACCATCATTTCTAGGAAAGCTCTACGATAGCCTAAGAATCTATGCTCCTAATTTAAAATTTCAAGCTCCAAAAACAATAAAGATCTGGTGGATCTATAAACACTTAAAATGAGTAATTCGAATAATGTCTTACCAAATAGACCATTTGAAAGTTTGAAAATTATTGTTAAAATCAAATGCATAATTGTTGAAGTTTTGATGAATAAATTAAAGGTTTTCTAGAGGTAGGATTACATTTTACGGTGGGGTCATGAAGCTTTGCTTTTTATAGGAAAATATTTACTTTATAACTTTTCCCTTTATATTTAGAACAAGGAAAAGGTTAAAATAAAGGCTAAGGATTTATAGAAAAAAGTAAAGCCTTGCCTCAAAACTTATCAAAAATTATAGTTTCGACATCAAGAAACGTGTAAAGCGATTATCTCAACCTTGATCGAAAAAAAAAAAAAAGTATTCAAGCCCTAAAAATAGTACGTAATGTAACACATTATCCAGGCCATCCATTCTCGAGCATTCATGGATCCACAAGACAATCTCTTTAAAATAAAGGTGTGGTTTCTATAAGGTTGCAACCTTAAGCAATCCAATTAAGGTACACCTCCAAATTTTACCAATGTAATTTTGGTGTAACAATTCTTAGGATTATCTCGAAATCTATTTTCTTATCTAACTATAAAATTTTAAACTCTAAACATGGTTAAAATCAAGTAGTTCTATGAACATTTGAAAGTCTTGAAATAGACGGTTTAGATAATGTGTTGTAAAACACATTATTTGTAGGACTCAAAATCTTAGTTTTTTTCATATTCATATATCTTAATGTTGAGATGATCAATTCAAGGGTTTTTCAATATTAAAACAACTTTTTTTGATGGATTTTTAAGGTGGACCTTTAATTTGACATTTTAAAGTTGCAACCTTAAATAAACTTTTTCCTTAAATTAACTACATGTTAAGATTATTCTCCCAGTTTACTTGTCCTTCTGAAAGTAGGTCTTGACTACTATTGCTAATAAAATGCCATTTCCTACCACATTTGGATGCTTAAACTCTCAAACGCTACTCTCATGATGATGTTGACAAGATGGAAACAAGAAGCCCATATTTTCCTGGGAAAATGACTCAATTCAATATCACTAGGGCCCTAATCATATGAAGCAGGGAACCTATGTAACATCTTTCTTTAATTATTACTTTAAGGGACAACTTGCTCAATACGTTAGGTGAGGTGCAACTAGAGGTCTTATCAGCACATAATGATGGGAGAGAGTGGGTGCATTTTATATTGAAAATATTATATATGAGATACATTTTTCTCACTTCTTCCCTGTTTTTTTGCTTACCAAAGGTCATGGTCTTGTGTATATAAAATAAAGCCAAAAAATTTCATGCTCTCGAGGGATGTAACCTCTCCAACCCATACATATGCCATTTTCAACACACAAATAAATAAATAAATTCTAATGTGCATTTGTTATGGGCTTGAAAAAAATGACGTTTGGAAATTGAATGGAAGCTTGATCAATTTTTGAAGGGTGAGATCAATGTATAAGGAAACTCAAATTTTAAATTTTATCTTTTGAATATAATCATCTAGTAATTTTTAGGTAGTTCCCAAAACTTTGAATTAAAAAATTCTTTCCAAATTAGTCTTTTACCCAAGGGAGTAAGTATACATTATGCTCTTGTAAGAACAATAGTTTACCCACTCCATACAAAATCATTTACAATAATTTATATATACATATATATACCTTTCCTTGCAAAATTGTTTTAGCTCACTTACTATAAAAAAAATTTCCTTCACAAATCAGATTGAGAGAGAGAGAGACTTTGCACTTTGTCGCTACAAAACTCGGTAAAAAGTGGCCCTCGAGTAAATGGAATGACCAACGCATGCATTTATATTATTTAAATTTGATGACTCAATCCAAGATTCGGGGAGATTTTAGGTGCCAGCTTCTCCGTATGAGACCAAAAAAACCCAAAATATTTTATCATCTGCGATCCAAATATTTATGGAAAAAGTTTCTATAGAGCCGAGCCTCTAATCAATCAAATTAGAGCGTACTACAAAAATTTCATTAGAAGAGGTTGTTTTGATGTTCAAATATCCTCAAACTGTTCATCTCACCATCAAGATACATGGACATGAGGAAAGAAATGGATTTCAAGTTTTGAAAATAGTATATTTTGTAACGCATTTTTAGACCGTCAATTTTCAAGATTTTCAAGTTTTCATAGATCTGTCGATCGAAACTATTTTTAAAGCTTTAAACTTTATAAATAAAAATAAAAATATATTTTAAGGCAATCACGAAGATTTCTAGTGTTGAAAATACATAAGCTCTAATTTTATTGTTTAGAGCCTAGGCTCTATACAAACCGCACCCAATATTTATTACAGAAAAATATAGGATGGGACTTATTAATCTTTATACAAGGCCGTCACAATTAATCTTTACTATTTGATTTGAAATGGTATGACTACATTTATTTCATTAACTAAGCTCTAACTTCAAAAGAAATTTTTTTAAATTTTATGACACAACCCATCTATCAAATTTTACATTAGATTGTTTTCAGTAATTGTGATTACCTTGTATCAAAGGTAAATAGTCTTATTATATACAATCCCATTTAATATTTTACATCTATTTTTAGCCATTTTTGGCTAATATGCGATTCCAACAAACTACTTTGGATATAGTAAAAATAAGTTTTTAATAAGATAAACTTATATATAAAATTACATATAAATTTATCTCGGATAACATTATGATTGATATCGCAAAACAATAGATAGTTCATTAGCATGATTAATTTCATTCAAATTATGAATTATCAGTGATAACAGTAAATCCAAATAAATCCGTATTTGACTTTTTTAAATGATCTCTGACTATTTGTAATTGAAAACATGTGATTTTCTACAAACTACTTTAAATAAAATAAAAATAGCCTTTCAAAAAAATAATTATAAATAAAGCTACTTAGAAGTTTATCTCAAATTACCCTTATAACAAATAGTGCCTAATAAAAGATAACTCATTAAGGAGATTAATTTTATTAAGATAATGAATTATAAGTGATAATGAGTATGTCCATTCAAACACTAATGACAACTTTTCCTTTTATCGAGTTGTCCATTCTCAAGCTCAAACACTAATGGCAACTTTACCTTTTAGGGCGAGCGTAGATAAATCACAAATTGATTTGTTTGCTTTTTGAGATATTTTTAAGATACTGTAGTCACTTTGAGATGTGTGCAATTCGTATGGAGCTTAGACTCTAAACATCCAAGGGAAAATATCTTCTTATTCTCTTTTTTTATCTTCTTATTCTCTTTTTTTAACTTCTATATATAAGGAAATTCAAGAGTTGAAAGTATTACTTGTAAGTAAAATGTTTTCGTTTTTTCTATCTTACAACCCCTTAGATCTCTTTTGTCATAAATTTTTTATCCTAAAAAATACTAAAATGACACCGTATTCAAACTCCATCTCTCTCTCTCTTCACTTTTCGGTGAGTTTATTAACCAAGGTGTTTAGCTTGAGCTCAAACACGAGCACACCTTATTATGTGTAAGAGAGAGATAGAGTTTGGATTTAGAGAGAGATGGAGTTTTAGAGAGAAAAGATGGAGTTTGAGTTTTAGAGAGAGAGATGGAGTTTTGAGAGAGAGAGAGAGAGAGATGGAGTTTTGAGAGACAGAGAGAGATGGAGTTTTAGAGAAAGAGAGAGAGTTATTTCATAAGTTGTTGAGGTCAACAATATATGGTCAAAAGGGTTTAGGGGGTTGGAAGATAGAAACGATGGAGTCTTTTTGCTTACAAGTAATATTTTCAATTCTTGGGTCAGATGAGATATATAAGTTTAAAATAGGGGATAATAGGATATTTTTCCAACATTATTCAAAGTAAAGCCCACCTTCAAATGGAGAAATATAGTTTCAATACTGGAAAACTTTGTTATAGCGTTAAAATATATTTTCATCTTTAATTACAAAATTTAAAGTATCAAAAACAATGGTGATCAAGCAGTTGTATAAAAACTTGAAAATTTTGAAAATTAACGGTCCAAAAATGCATTACAAGATGTGTTATTTCAAAAACTTGAAATTCATTTTTTTCTCATGTCCATTCATCTTGATGTCGACATGATCAATTTGACGATATTTGAGCATCAAAACTATCTCCTCTATTGAAATTTTTGAGGTAGACTATAATTTGATTGTTTAGAGCCTTGGCTCGATATAAATTTTTCCTCTTGAGAATTACAAAGTGATCCATGTCATATAATACAATGTCATATAATAAAAGGAAAGCAAAAGATTTCACGGGGAGCATATTGTCTATTTGTTCTTATACGTAAAACTCAAATCCCAAAATTTGGGAGTGTAGTATGTTAACACATAACACGTCAAAAGAGAACTTTGACATGGGATTGTCTATACACTTGAAGAAAACAAATGTCCCAAGATTGAGCCAAAGCCGTCCAATCTTTCAATGATACAACCTAAGTGCTAGAAAACTTAAAACTCAAATATTATCTTTTCAAAATAATCTAGTGATTCTTAGTTAGTTCCCAAAATTTTAAATTCAAAAAATCAAGTTTTTTGCCCGAGGGAATCGATAAATAGTAATGCTCTCGAAAGAGCATAGCATATACGCCCAAGTACACCCTCCACTAGAAGGCAAGCAACATTTGAGATATTTCCCCAAATAAATCGATGTACCTAACAAAACTAAATAATAGTCATAAAATATATCGAAGAACCCATTTGGTCGACTCAACCACATGTAAAAATAAATAAATAAATAAAGTACGCCATGCTAGAGTTTGTCCTCACCCATCCAAGCAAAAAAAATTGAAAAGGAAAAATAAAGAAACGAGGCTTGTTCTTTAACTTTTTGGAAATTTATAAAAGAAATATCTATAAAGTATCTCTCCGGTCGCTTTTCAGCATGACCAAATTTCCAAGAAAAAAAATGAAAAGGAGAAAAATAAATAAAGGAAGCTTATTAGTTAACTACTTGAAAATATGGGAATGGGGCTTTGGGTAGAAACCCCTACCTTAGTGACTGCATTGTGGTTTTCATTCCCACAATAAACACCACCCCGCTAATATCTTCATAAAGCTAACTCCTAATCTACTTGAAAAAATGGGTAGAGGTTATTCTAGCCCACTAAATTACCCAAAAAAAAAAACTATTTGAAAATATTTGTATAGGAAATGGTATATGGCCTTTGGCCAATTGTTTCTCCTATCGTTATTAGCATGACCAAACTCCCGGTATCCATTCTCTATGGTCATTGGGAAATCTGTGCTCGAGGAACGAGGAACTTCAAACAGTGAGATTCCATTCAAAATCATGTACATAGTTGCCTTGATGCGAAATAGATAAATACAATAATAAATAAATAAAAGCAAATAACCAATAGGTCACACCACAACGATATACTATTTTGTGGTTCATATTGTAGGGTTACATCCATGGCTTCAACAAATAGAAATTCACTATTACAATAACAATTTATGTTACAAGAGATATAATTCTCTCTAAACATCAGCAAAAACCCCAATGATCTTCCCTTCTAGAATTACTCTCCCAACTGAGTAACATCGTCAATCAATCTCATCTTTCCTACTGCTATATTGTTAGCAGAAAGAAAATCTTCAAAAGCTACCAAGAGATTTTCCATCTTTAGAATTGGAAGTTTAACCAACCCAAAACCTCAGGAAAACAGACTCTCTGTGAAGCCATTTTTCTCTCTTTTGGAGACTTATCTCCTTCTTGGGGATGTCTTCCTGACCCCAAAGAGACGCCTTTTAAAATGATAAGTATTATGTCTTCCTTAACCCCTTTTTATAGAGATTACTAAGGCTTCTTTCTTGCTATAAAGATAACTCAAATTTCTCTTTATCATAATATCTTCAACCTTTTGAAGAAATATAGGAATGGTGATTTTGACCATCACCAAACCTAACAACCTCCACCTTGATAGTAAAATCATTATAATTGACTTGTTGATCTTAAGTAAATAGATTTTTTTATTTTTTCTCTCTTGCCTCTATTGTAAAATTTTCACAAATACTTTGTTTCTCTATTTCTCCATCTCAAACTATATATCTATCAAACTTCCCCATTTATCCTTTTCTATATTGAAAATTCAAACCTTAGCCAGTATAAACTTTGTGCTCTGGTACCCCCATTGCGGGTCTTTAGGAATCCCTTGCTCATTGAGCTAGTAACCCCAGCCACTAAGATCTCATCCAAGATCGTGTACATAGTTAGCTAGATGCGAAATAGATGAATACAATAATATATTAAATTCAATAAATAAAACAAATATTTAAAAAACACAATACAATGACATAGAATTTATCGTGGTTTACGTCATAAGGTTATGTTCACAGCCTCATCAAATAGAAATACATTATCCCAGTGAAGATTAAAATTTTGGGTTGCAAGAGATATATCTCTCTCTAGACATAAGCAAATCGTTCTCCCGACCGAACAACACTGTTGATCACCCTCAGTTTTTCTACTAATACACCCTAGAGGAATTAGAACTTTGAAAGCGACCAAAAGACTGTCTTTTTCTAAACTGGAAGCTTAATCGAGCCTCTTTTTCTAAAAGTAAAAGCTTAACCAACCCAAAACGCTATGAGAAAACCAACACTCTATAAAGCCATGTTTCTCTCTTCTGGAAACCCATCTCTTTGAAGATCTCTTCCCATTACCCCCAAAAGAGTGACCCTTAAAAAGAAAAAGAAATTAAAATTTCACCTATCTAGAAAATCACATTGATGGTAAAACGTTAGGGCCGAAGGCTTGATTTGAACACCTACCTTTCTAGTGTCCACAAGAACATCTACCTTTCTTGCCTACTTGGTGCTCTTATTTTATTCAAACTACTAATAGGGTTTTGTTGGTAGCAAAAAACAAAATATTGCTAATAGAATAGTTACGGACCATATAGAAGACCTAGTATTGCCATATGGTCTATATTTTAGTTCTTGAGATTTTATTTTTTATTATTTTATTAATTGGTGTTTGAGCAGACTTTTGACCAACCTAAAACATTATAAAAAAAGAGAAACAAAAACTTGGATTGATACATAAGTCCAACTTTTGAATAACCCAAATAAATCAATTTTTTTTGTGTTGGGTTATTCATTTTTTTTTTGTGTTTCGGGGGAATTTGAACTATTTTTAAATAGCCCAAACATGTTTCGAATCATTTGAGAGAACTTTGGAAAAACGCATTAGTATTTTTATGTGTTGAGTTCAAACTTTGATTTTCGCAGCAAAGGTGAAATGGAACAAAGAAATAAAAAAAAGAAGGGATTCTATATTTTGAGACTATTTATCTTTATCACAATGAAGCCATAATCATTTTTAGCTCTTAGATGTCAAATTTGATGATTTAAGATATGTCAAAAAATTGGATTTTTATTTATTTTTTAACTTTTAATATAGAAAATGACACTCTTATAACTACTCTATTTGAAATCTGCATGATAAAAGTGATTGTGACTTCCTTATACCCAAACTAAATAATTTATTTACATATTCTTTATGTTGTTACTATGTAGTTTTTAATAATGACATACATCTTGCACAATACCTAAGAATTTCGAATATTTTCCTAAAAAAGTTAGAGTTGATGGAAAAAAGAGAAACATAAGTACATACTAGAAAATAAAGATTTAGTATTACCGTATGGTGTAATGTAATGGGACATATTACTTTGAAGTATTTTTATTTTATTTTTTATTTTTTGAGATTGTATGTTAGGAGACACTTTATCCTTATTAAAAAAAATCGTAATATAAATTTGAATGCTGCCTAATTTAGAATGACATATAAATAGGCAAGCATCGCCACCTTCAAAATTCAAGGTTAAATTTTTATTCTCTCTCCCTAAAAGTAGTGGAGGTCGCCCATTTTTCTCTATCTATTGGTTTCAAAATCAAAGAATAAAGTCAGTACATATCCAAAATAAACCTCTTTCTCTCTCTCTCTATTCAATACGGTCTCCAAAAATAGCAATAGTAACTTTAGTATCTCACCTTGAAAAAGACCTCCTTTTTTATCTAATATTTTTCCATAATCCGGAACCAAAATATCTAAAAATACATGGTCATATGTTTTAAAAAAGAAATATCTAAATATTGTATGCCCTTTCCTAAGTTAAGTTACTAATCCAAATTAATCGCCGGTTAATTAGGAGAGGTCTAACTATGGTTAATTGGGAGAGGTCTAGCGGGGTTAGGTTAACCTGAGAGCAGGAGGACGTCCCCGTCACTTGACGGACACATTAGGGACCACCACGTGTCGCAGAATGATTTGTGAGCTAGGATTTCTCGTTGAAGGGGTCGATCTTATCTCCATGGTGACGTGTAAAATATTGACTAACAATCCACGTGTCACATCATGTGGGGGCCACCCTATACTTAGCCTCGGTGGGCTTCTCGGCTCGGACTCAGTCGGCTCCATCGATGACAATGACGATGGTGACTATCATCTTTCCTTCCTTTTACATTCTATTTTACGGTGCGGTTTCAAAATTGAACGAAATAAAGAGCACCTTTAAATCATAGTCAACAAGCCTAAGTTTACACCAATCACGATTTTTTTAAAAAATATATGATGTTTTCAAATCCGTTAAAAATTTTGAGCTTTTAAAATAACTTTTAAAATTTTATTTTTGAGATGAGTTTTAAGACTTAATTTTTAAGGACATGTATCTCTAATATGGAGATCATGAAAATAAAAAAATAAATAAATTTTAAAAATTAAAAATAATAATTTTAGTAAATAAGCATTTGGGCCGTTAGTTTCTAATGTTTTTAGATGGAACATCTACTTGCATCTATCTTTAAGATAGATACTTTCCACTTTTTGGACTCCATATGTTGCTTTCCACTTTTTGGACTCCATATGTAGTCGTGCGGTCCAGCCCGCATAAAACAATTTTTCTTTAAAAATCACTGTTTTTAATAGAATAAATATAAATTCTTGTTCTTTCTTTTTCATAAAAGGGCTTTAAAGTTTTTTTTCTTCCCTACAACTTTATTTATTCATTAATTTAACTTAATAATATCAAATATGATTTAAAAATAAGCATATTAATAGTGGGAGAAATCTTGATTTAACAAAAAATTCCATCAAAACCTTTACCAATAAGTTCCCTTTAAAAAAACTATGTATTCTCAAAAAGTAAGATATCAAACTATCATATATCTCAAAATATTTGGTATAGTTAGAAGAAGAGTAACCCGATGAAAAATATTTTCCTCTTCTTTAAACTCAAGAGTGTTGTTAAAAAGAGCAATATAGAGATTCAATGATATTAAAGATTTCGGCAACTAGGAATTCAGTGTGAGATTCAAATTTGCTTAGGCATTGGTTGCTTTCTTTTATGCATAGAAAAGTTTGATTTTTTTTTTTTTTAATTTCATTGGAGTGTAACAGATAGCATTTTGGATAGACCACTACTTTAGTTATTTGGATCTTCGTGTTTTGTTTTACTTAATTGCAATCTTATATTGTATGTCTTTTCAATTTTTTTTCTTTGAACAATGATCCTAAACTTTGGTTTACAGTTCTTGTTATTTACTAATCTAGTTATTGTCTTGAGTAATGTTGTTATTTCATTTTATGCTCCCAATAAATCTATGATATATTTTATGTTGTGACAATAGATTAAATATTGTCGTTGGATTTATTAAAAATTTAGATTAAAAAAATCAAGTAATACTCTCATGACACTACGTATGGCCATAAAATTATTGTTCAAAAGTTTTAATGTATATATACAATAACTGTAAATCATAATCTTATATTGTGTCATCTTTACATATCTGATATTTTCATTCTATTTTCTTAAGCCAAATCTGAAATATTTACAATTTTATAACTTATTTTATTTTTTGGCGATCCACATTTTTATACGATTTTTTCCTCCAACTTTTTAAAATAAAAACGATTTATTGCCGATATTTTAGTTCACCAATATATCATTATTCACCTACTTGATAATTATCCTATAAATCTCATTAAAGTATACATTATTGGGATTGCTGATCATAAAGGTAATAGCTTAAATTTTATTTTTATTTCTATAAAATTGAAACTTCAAAAATTATCTGGAACAAGTATATTTGTAAACACATGAAAATCTACAAAATGAACAGTCCACGCGTAATGTTTTACAACAATGTAGTATTTTCAAAAATTTTAAAATATTTTCATATATCAATATGTCTTCATTAGAAACTTTTAAGATAGATTTTTGAGGTGTGAATCACTTTTATAGTACAAGGTTAATTGATGCAATCAAAAGATCGATAATTCAATTTTTTTATATATTTTTTTTAGGGATTGTGTACTATGAGGACATTTAACTTTGTTACAAGGATGTCACAATTACTTCTAGTCATTAGATGTCAAATTGGATGGCTTATGATATATCACAAAATTTTGAGAGTTTTTTTTTTGAATTTTGTGTCGAGTCAATGACTATCCTACAATCGTTCACGAAAGTATCATATTTTTTATTTTGTTTATTTTATCTTTTTAGAAAATATTTATTGTTATTGTTTTTATTTATTGGATTTTGTTTTAACATAGTAAGAGTTATGTTATTATTAGGAAGCCTTATCTTCTAGGAAAGATAAGAGGAATAGATTTATCTTTTACATTTAAGATGGTTAAGAAGTTTTCTTTTTAGAGAAGGAAATAGTACATCATTTTTAGGAAGGAAATCATTTAGGAAGGGAAAGGTTTAGAAAGAGTTTTAGAAGGTATTATTAAAGAAATAGACATCTATTGTATTGAGTTGTATTTGGTCAATGAAAACAAGTAGTTTAACGCATAGAAAGAGATAATTTTTTTTTTTTTTTATTATATGTTTCTCCTTTGGTGGTGTGTGGTGGAGGTTTCGGTGTCTCTCGTGGTGCTCTTTTCTTACTGATTTTTTTCTTAGTCAATTCTTTTTCTCATCTGGCTATATTGCTGGTTGTTTTTTTGCCAGTGATTTTCAACTACATCAATTGGTATTGGAGCTTGGTTTTTGTGGGATCGTGGTTGTTGTACGAAAAGGCGTTAGGGCTAGAGGACATGGTCGAAGTCAGGGTACCAAGAATGAGCCCATTCAGCAAAAATGAGACTTGCAAGACATTAGGATTGAAGACTTGAGATGGCAATTGAGGAGTTAAGCCAACGCTTAATGCAAAATCTAGCTCCGACATAATATGATGATGGTAATAAGTCGGAAGCCGTATTTAAGTGCTCATTCTATTCACACCTTCCCGTGTCGGGAGCCTCATGTTCGAGTGAGCAAATCGTGGGATTTCAACATTAAAGTTGATCTACTTAAGTTCGAAGGAGAACAACAAAGATTCAATCTTCAATTGGATTCAATATTATTTGAATCAGTGGATGGTCCTATCATAGATAATGAAACAGTCTTTGAGACCTCCAAGACATTAAGATTGAAGACTTGAGATCGCAGTTGAGGAGTTAAGCCCCAATGCTTGATACAAAATCTAGCTCTAACATACTATGATGACGGTAATAAGTCGGAAGCTGTCTTCGAGTGCTCATTCTATGCGCACCTTCCCGTGTCGGGTGCCTCATATTCGAGAGAGCAAATCTTGGGATTTCAACATTAAAGTTGATTTACCTAAGGTCGAAGGAGAACTACAAGGATGCAATCTTCAATTGGATTCAATATTATTTGAATCAGTAGATGGTCCTATAATTGATAATTAAACTACTTTTGATAGCGATTCTATTTTTTATAAAGAACCAGATGATGCTATTTTTGATCGTGATCCTATTTTAGTATTGGATAAAAATGAAGAACTTGGATCCTATCTATAATGAAAAAAAAGAAAACATGTGATGGTGATGGTGGCCATGACGATAATAATGAGGATAATGGTGGTGATGAGGTAAAAAATGAGAGAACTGGAGGCAGCAATCCTAAAGGAATCTTTTCTCTCCCTAATGGTGCTGAGCTTTCTTGTTTCCAATTTGAAGATTCCAAACTACCATAGTTGGTGATTCCACACTACCATAGTTGGTTGTGCTAAAACTTTCAATAATCGGTTTGAGGATATCTTGATTAGGATCGTAGCCCATAGATCCCATGATTAAGCCCTAATATTAACCTGTAGTATTCAGGTTGAAAAAGACCTTGTGTTTAGAGAAGGATTCATACTATCTTATTTCAAAACTTGAGGGTGTATTATCGGATTCGTACTATCTTATTTCAAAACTTGAGGGTGTATTATCTCCAACTAGGGGGGAATGATGCAGATTAAGAGATGGACAAATTTTTATTTTTTATTTTTATTTTATAGGTTCTAGATGATCACACTAGACTATTTGGAGCGAGCATATTGGATTTAGGAAAAGAAGAAGTAGTGAGAAAATGTGGTCATAAGAAATTATCATATTTTTTTCTAGTTATTGTTTTTTAGTGGGTTTCGTTAAAAATAATAATAATTCCGTTATTGTTAGAAAGCCTTATCTTTTAAGAAAAATAGAAGAAAGGGAAATGTTTATTTTTTAAGATTACGAGAGGTAGGAAGTTATCTTTTAAGAAAGAAAGAGTATGTCTTTTTCAAAAAGAAATCCGTTAGGAAAGAAAATGTTTAAAAGGAGTTTTAGAAGGTTGTATTAACGGGATGGATGTCTATTGTATTGGGTTGTATTTGGTGAATGGAAAAAGTCGTTTAGTATGTAGAGAGAAATAAAAACTTCTTTCCTCTGTGCATTCCTCTGTTTGTGGTCTGTGGTAGACGTCTCAGCTCCCTTCATTGTGCTATTTTCTTGCTGATTTTTTTCTTAGTTAATTCTCTATTTAGAATGTGATTGTATTGTTAGTTGTTGACTGTAAGTGATTTTCAGTTGCGTCATTGACAGCTTATAAACATTCAGAAAACACTACAAAAGGTCAATATCTCATATACACTGCTGTCCTGGTGTATGAGACCCATCTGTTTTTTAGAATTTGATAAAAGGCCATTTAAAAGCTCCACAAATTTAATTGGCTCTCGTTAGGAATTGTGTTTCAGAACCCGGAATCCAATGTAAATCTATTTCATTTGTGATTTGCAATTCTTATCCAAATCCGCATTTCCAATTTGGATTGGCCCATTTTCTAGGTTCAAATACGAAAAATATAAAAATCAATTTAAGGGGGAGATTGCCCATGGTTGAACTGTGATTTTAATGATAGAGTCGCCTAGGTATTTGACAAAAGTGATTATTCGTGCAATCAAATGGATTCGTAGTTCTCCAAGGGAATCTAATCAGACCCATACCGAGCCCCATGTAGAGATCATCAATTTTTAAGAGTTAAAACACTGATTTCGAGCTCTAAGAATAAACTAAAATGGATGTAAAGAAAAAAAAATATAAATAGATGTTTATTTATCAAAGTTCCATGATCATTGAAGTCCAGATTGTACATCCAAGTGTCTTGAGTTCTTAATCCATGTCCAACATAAACATAAATTGCTTATTAGTGAAGGGGCATTGGTCTTCTTCTCCCTCTAACTCCCACTCTAAGCAGGAGACTTTCTTTTATTTTTATTTGGAAAACTTTATTTAAGGCATCAAGGTGCACCACAAAAACTCATCGATAAACGTTGTTTTGATGCATTCCGAATTTATCATTTCGATCTTGAGATGTAAGGATATAGAAAAAAGCCAGTTTTGAATATTAAAAATGATGCATCTTGTAATACATTATCTAACCCCTTCATTTTCAAGATTTTGAAGTATTATTGGATGTGCTCAATGTACACTATTTTTGGAGCTTTAAAGTTTATACTTAGCAGTTAAAATAAATTTTTAACAATCCAAAAGTTTTGGGCAACCTAAATTGCATCTATTACTAGAATTTGAAGGTGTGCCTTACTTTGATTATTTAATGTTGACCCTTTATTCAAGGGATTGGTCATCAATAGAGCAGAATGGAGACTTATGACCTCTGTGAAGGTAAGACCAAGATTTATAGCTGATCCCAAATAGTTGGGAAAAGGCTCTCAACCTTCCATGCTTATCTCTCTCTCTGTATCTCATTCCTAGACCTATTCCCTCCCTTAATTGACATCGAACCGCTAATCCCTCTCTCTATCTCCCTGCTTTCTCTTTCTGCCCTCACCACTAATCCTTGTAACAACCTCAAATTCCGCCATTGGAGCTCCACCAAAAGCTTTGCTTATCAAGCAATAACCCACAAATTAGTTTGACCCACATCAGTTGATTTTTTTTTAATTTTTTTCTAGGGCTTTCTCTATTCTTAATCTATTGATTTAACTTCTTTTTCTTCAATTTTCCTGTTGAATCTAGAACTAATTCGTTGTATTTACATTTCTCTATTGTAAATCTTGTCTTTCTCTATTGTAAATGTTGTTTTTATTTGTATCGCTGGGTTTCTTTACTTAGAAATATGAATATTTACTCAATTTCATGTAAGCTACCGGCAATTTATTTAGATATGGGGCTTGAAGAAGTTCATCCGCATCTTCGCAATAGTTATCAATGAGAAGGATTTTCAATTATGATATTAAAAAAAAATATATATAATATCCAAAATGAACAATTATACAGGCAGTTGCTTGCTTTCTTAATGTTAAACAAATGAAATTACCAACACCATAGTTTATCAAACATGGATTTCAGCTTTAATGCTACCAATTTTCACGGCTTCCTTGAATCCAAAAAAGTTAGTAGCAAGGGAGTTTTCCAGAGAAACTGCAGTGAAAGTTATCCAACACCAGCTAGTCTCAAACGTATGAATGTATAATGACAATTTTGCATTCCACGAACACATGTACATTAAACCCTTGAATGTGCACTGATTATAAGACTTCGGCTCCAATAATAAATTTTAGAACAGAAAATAATGATTTTTAAAAGGTTTACTTTGTATTTCCTTATATGTAGGGTTTAAAAAATTAGTTATTTGGATTTGAATAAAATTAAATCAGGCCTATACAAATCCTAAAAAATGGCGAAACTTGGCCGATTCCCAATTGAGGGACAATCTAGGTCTTCAATCTTTTTTCTTGAAACCTTGCTTATGTGTATCAAGTCTATGTGGGGTCGGTATTGCATCCACATGCAAGGAGCATGTGCACCACTTAATGGTTTAGATTGAACCATATGCTCATCCAAGGGCCAATAATGAATCTCATTTTTTTTAATTTTTATTTAAAAAATTATATTAATTTGAAATTTTGGTTTTAGGCTCATTTTTATTACTAAGATTGATTAAAATAAATAAAAAATATTTTGAATATTTTTTAATCATTTTTATTTAATTATATTTATAGCAATTCTCTTACATAGATAAGTATCGTATTCCAATAAAAATTTAAAAATAAAATACTGTTGGGTTTGGTGATAGCCAAATCACCATACCAATATTTTCTTTTAAAGAGTAAAGGTATTACGGTAAAAAAAAAAAAGAGACTTCTTGAGAGCAAGAAAGTGATATTTATACAAAGATAGTAAAAAAAAACATAATACCCACTCTTTTGAGAGTCACCCTTTTAGGGCTTATGGGAAGGGATATCTAAGATGACGATAGGTCTTTAAGAGAGAGAGAGACATGACCTCCAAGAGAGAGACGATATTCTTATGAATTTTGAATTTGTAAGGCTTCAAATTCTAGAGAGAGAAAATCTCTCAGTTGCTCTTGATGATATCTTTCTGGTATTTGCGGTGGGAGATAAGATAGAGATCGATGGTGTTACTCGGTTGGGAGAGCGGGTTTAGAAAGAAAGATCGGTGATGGTTTTTTATCGATGTTTAGAGGTATTATCTCTTGTAACCCACAATTGTACACTTCCTTGTGATAGTGGATTCCTACTTGTTGAAGCTGTGGATGTAGCCCTATGAGGTGAACTTGTGATTTTATGTTTGCTTTATTTCTTGCACTCGATTTTAGCTGTATTCATCTACTTCACATTTAACCAATTGTATATACTATCTTAAGTGGAATTACGGTATTTGGGACTCTCGATTCTATAGTTGAGGCCTTACCTAGAACCCTGTAAATACAACAACAATTTTCAGGGGTTGGATATGACCATATGAGATCTTTGGAACACCCGTCCACATGATATGGACAAGAGACTTTCCTTAATGTTTAGACAAGAGACTTTCCCTAATGTTTACGTGACTATGTGTGCCATTGGAACTTTTTTGAAATAGCCTTATAATGGAAATGTTTCCCTACAAAAAGAAATGGCGAGCAAGCGATAAATGAATACTTTGATGGAGAATGCTTTCATGCAATGGTTTTATATTAATATAATGTAATCATCTTCAAAAACTATAGTAGAGATATTTGTTTGACACGAAATTTTACAGTTGAGGCCTTACCGAGAACCCTATAAATACAACAACAATTTTCGAGGGTTGGATTGGCCATATGAGATCTTTGGAACACCCGTCCACATGATATGGACGAGAGACTTTTCCTAATGTTTATGTGACTATGTGTGCCATTGGAACTTTTTCAAAATAGCCTTATAATGGGAATGTTTCCCTACAAAAAGAAATGGGGAGCGAGCGATAAATGAATACTTTGATGGGGAATGATTTTATGCAAAGATTGTATATTAATATAATGTAATCATCTTCAAAAACTATATTAGAGATATTTGTTTGACACGAAATTTTAAATGTATACTCCTTTCACTCTAAAGAACAATCATAAAAAAGAAATTTTTGAAAAAACGCTCTGGAAGGTATTTTTCTAGCCCAATTAATATTAACCGTTCATTTTAGTGAGATGATTCGATATAGGACTTAGAATGATTCTTTTTCTTTTCAAAATTTTTATATAGTGTTATCATCATTAGATTAACAATGCTAAAAAAGGAAAAAGTGATTTTTATTTTGTTAAGGTTGAGATCTTAAAATTTACCAAATGGACGGTCAAGATTCATTGTTGGAGGGTATTAATTTGACCATATCTAGGGTGCAAATTGAATTCTATTTTTTCATAGAATTGATTGCAATGATGAAGAGAATGTGCAAGCAAAATTCAATATCATATAAATACCAAAAACATGATTTCGTAGTAATTTTGTTGCATTATACTACTATACACTCATTGCATGAAATCATTCCCTACTTTGATACATTGAGAAGAAGGATGAGTAATTTTAATGCTGGAAATGGGGCCAACTTTGTGAAGAGGAAATAAAGTAGGGACAGGACTTGGAGTGTGGAGAACCTTTCCAAATATAAAAATAAAAATAAAAAGAGTGAGTGCCGTGGGTAATTGTTCAAGTAGTTGTGTTGGTTGCTTATGGAAGGGTATGGTTTGTATAAGGCCGAGGCCCTAAACAATCAAAGTAAGACACATCTTTAAATAAGGTCGAAAGATGTTGTTTCAACATTGAAAATTTTTGTGATGACTTGAGAATTCATTTTTATATGTACTTATAAAATTTAAAGCTTAAAACATAGTGTAGATCTAGTAGCTTTATAAATACTTTAAAATCTTGAAAATTGACACGTCGAAAATGCAATACAAGATGCACTGTTTCCAAAACTTGAAATCTGTTTTTTCTCATGTCCATGTATATTGAGATCAAGATCATCAATTTGAATATTTTTTTATATAAAAACAATATCTTCTGGTGAACTTTTAAGGGAGGCCATAAATTGATTGTTTAGGGCCTCGCCCTCATATAAACTTTTAAAAACAAAAAAACAAGGTTTAGTGCCACCAAATTTGGCAACCTTCTCAAATCATTGGACGACTGCGCTGCCATCAATGCCGAGTTGAGCTCTTTCCTGCGAGGGTTAAATCTGTTGAGGAGAGGCAAGTAGGACATACCATCTTAGCCTCTCAATTTCATTAATTGGCGTAATAATGAATTTAGAATAACTTAGAACCTAAAGCTAATATTGTTGGAATTTGGAAATAATAGATATTGTGGTAGCTTCAGTTTCCTAGGTTCGAAATCACTAAATATTTTTAAAATGGGTACTCACTGATCTATTGAAAAAATAAAAATTATTGGGATTTTTATAGGGAGGCTAATGAGCAAAAAGGGATATAACTGTAACATAATTTAAGGTGCTTGATGGCCCCTTGGAGAAGTGCTTATTTTGAGGTCTCAATTTGTACTTTTGAAACAATAAAATTCAATAACATTTTTTAAAAAAATCCCACGAAGAAAATCGAACCAATGTCTTCAAATACTCGGTTTTAAACTTGATAGCAAACATCCAATGTTAGTTTTAAACTGGATAGCAAACATCCATTGAATTATGCACCACGCCCCGAGGGCATTGGCAAGGAAATTCTCTCAAATATATTTTTGTTAAAAACCTAAAAATGGATTAATTTACATTGTCATGTTTCAATAAGGTTTTAAAAATCGTTCGGAATTGGCGAATTCCAATTCTGCTAAATATTGGCCAATTTTTTGATGGAACGAACATGTTCTATTAGAGAATTGGATCCACTTTATTTTTTTTAAATTTTTATTTTTTATTCGCCTATTCACTAGGCTGGATCGTAGATCGGGCGATTCCATCCAGTTTCTTAAAGGGGCTATCCAATTTTAAAGCTTAAATGTCATGATCATCATTAATTTTTTTTATTAATTGAGATTGACTACATACCGTTCTGTTATATTAAAAACCATACCTATTAATTGAATTGACTATATACCGTTCTGTTATATTAAAAACCATATTTTTTATATCACTTGAACTAACTCACACGTCCTAATATGTATTGTACTATATGTATATTACGCATAGCCACCTCCTCGTAAATTTACTCTCTCTCTCTTATTTTATAATATAAGTTTGTAATCTCTCATATAAATTTTCCTTAAAAAAGACAAAATGATAACGTTATTGCGGTTTCCTTTTTCAGCTAGACTGTTATTGCCTTGACGAAGCTAAAGCGAGTTTAACGACATACTAATACTCGGCTAATCAGACGAGCCATGCGCCGAGCTGACCGGTTCAAATTAGCCGTCAACCTTATCCAAAAACCCAATTTAATCCCGCAAAACCCTCCAATTTTCTCTATTTAAATCCCCCACCAGCCTCCCCCATCCCCTCACTTACCTCTCCCTCTCTCTCTCTCTATCATTTTCTCTCTCTTCAATCATTTTGGGTCTCTCCCATCCTTTGGGATCTTCTCTCTCCTCTCCTCCCATCCAATTTCTGAGAATTTTCCAGTCTCTCTCTATCAACTTTCACACTTTCTCTCTCTTCTGATACTTTTTGCACCATGGGTCTTTTGGATAAGCTCTGGGATGACACCCTCGCCGGACCACAGCCGGATAATGGGCTCAGCAAGCTCAGGAAATACTCCAGTTTTACGGCGAGATCAAGCTCTGATGAGGATCACCACCACCGCAACCAGGTTTCTCATAGTATCACCATTAAGAAGCCATCGAATCTGAGGAACCTGTCTCTAGACTCGGCTTCAACCCCTTCCACCCCCTCTTCTGCCCCTGAATCTCCTGGTTTATGTAAGTAATAGTTCCCTTGTTCTCGGCTAATTTTTTTTTTTTTTTTTTGAGAAACAGTAACAATTTTATTGCATCCTGCATCTCTATCTATTTATTTGTCTTTGTATATGCGTTGATTCAGATAATCTGAGAACAAATCAAATGGGTTCATAGAGAAAATGATCTGTGCCTTATGATTCATTTGCGCCTTATTAACTGTTAACTATCTCTGTCTCTCATTTGTGTATTTGATGTAATATGTGTTTCTATAAGATGTCATATTTGATCTGATAATACATTATTTGGGTCAATGAGATATCATGAATAACAGGTTGAAAATAAATATAGTTTTGGAAATAGATATAATTTACTCTTCAGGCAATATGAGTATAAGATAAATGGGATCAAAAGAGATTATATTCTCAACCAAGCTCCCCTTGATGTACTTTCTTTAAAGAGTTTCTTGTTAGCACCAGTAGTCTCTCTCTATATAATATTAGAAGAAATTAATGGGCTCATAAAGATCGTGTTTTACCTGTGCTCTCATCTATCTGCGATGAGATCTCTCTCCCTATTAAGTGTATAATCTTAGAGGAAATTAATTGGGTCCTTTTTATTTTTATTTTTATTTAATTTGCTTATGATATAAATTTTTTGTTCTTAGAGGCTATAAGTAATTTTTGATGACTTTGGGTTGGTAAAACTCTGGGACTGGAGTTTTGCTTTCTGTGATCATAATTCTTGGATTGATTTTTTTTTTTTTTCCCCTGGAGGGTGGCGTTTGCATAAGGTGCCTGCCTTATACTATACAAGCTCCTCTAAATTTTATAAAAAATTATAATTTCAATCGGTTTGAAAATTCATGTTCAACCTTAATTATAAAATTTAAAATGTTAAAAACCATTCAAATTGAGCCGATCTATAAGTTCTTCAAAATCTTAAAAATAAGACTGTCTAGTACTTGTTCCAGGATGCATTTTTTAGATCTATGAGATTATTTATTTTCTTAATACCTGTACATGTGACCAATTAGAAGGTTTTTCAACTTCGGAGCACTCTTTTCTATTCTAATTTTTAGATGCATGTGCGATAAGGTTTCAACTGTGAAAGGTAAGCTAGTCGGTTAATATATAAATCAATCTATATGAAAAGGTAAGTACAATATATGGAAAGGTAAGAACAATATGGTGTATTTTTTAGTAAGTCCAGGTATACTTTTTCAAGCTTTTATATATATATTTATAATATTTATTGATTAATGGACATCCGAGACTCGATCACATATACCTGAACGTTGCCTAAATTCTATTATTTTATGTAATGATATTTTCAGGGACTCCACGAGGTGATTTAAGGAGATTTAGGATGAAATCCACGTCCGAAGCTCTTGAGAAGGCCGAACCGAGGAGCCCAACAGTGTACGATTGGTTAGTCTTGCGTGATATTTATAAAAAATATACCTATAATTTCGTCTCTTGAAAGAACTCTTCCCATTACTTTTTCTCTCTAAAAACTTTTCCAAATTCTCTCTTTCTAGGGTTAAGATTTGAGAGTTGTTATGATATTGCAGGGTTGTGATCAGTGCCTTGGACCGATGAATCAAGGTACTGTGGTTTTGGTTAAGGCTCCCTTTGTGGGTGTCTCGGCAACAATGAGTCTCAGAAGAAAATGGAGTTTTTGTTAAAGCCACTGTAGAAAGATAAAGGAGTGTGATATTGTAATTATTTTTCTTTTTGCTTGTTTGTTCTTCCTCTTTTGTAAAATATGTCTGAAGAGGTTGTTGTTTCAACCTCAAATGTACAATTTGCTTTTGGTGTCTTCTCAAATTGTACATGCCCCATCTGTAACACCTTGTACTCAACTTATATTGGTTTCCTTTCTTTCTTGAAATGATCTGTATTGCCTCCTCTGTTTTACCCAGCAGAGAGAGAGAGAAAGAGAGAGATCATTAATGAAGACATACTTGAAAGGTTTTTTTTTTATCTGAAATTTTAGTAACATTTACGAATTGTTAGATGATTATTCTTAGAAAAATTGAAATCCGAGTTTTCTAACACCAAAATTTCTACCATCATTTATAGGTTATGGAAGGTATTTTCAAAATTTAGGTTCCTAAAATTAATTTAAAGGGTGTTGTACCTGAGGGAGTGTAGGACATTCTACACCTGTCGGAGTAGATCTTTTGGCTCGACTTTGATTAGGTTTAAGATGTTTTGAGTTGATGAATTTGATGGTTATATTTGATATTACAATTTTAGAGAAATTTGAGCTAACGTTCTTGTCCTCTGAGGAACTGGAATTCCCTGTTCATGAAACTTCTGAGCTCGAGGTCGGATGAGCTTTTCTTGAACCCATCATATTCATATTTTGAATTGTAGTTTCATTTTTTGGAAGTAGAATTGAAAAAGGGGTTGTATACGATGATAGGGAGGTCTTTATTGCTCACAACCATTCGGTGAAATCTGATAGTTCTTAGAGTGTCAAATGTACTAAACGATTTTTTAAAATAGAAGCACTGTTCTATTTTGGTTAATTTTTATGAAAAAATATATTAAAAAACCAATTACCTTTGAGAATAGTTGTAGGCTTGGTAATAAAGATAAAAGGTTTCTCGGCGGCAATCTCTATTTTTATTTTATATATTTTTTGTTCTTCCATTTAGTTCTATTTATAACAATATTTCAACACCTTAAAATTTAGAAAAATATTTCATGTGAATAAAAAATAAAAAATAAAAAATTAAGTATTAGGTATGACCTTCTGAAAAATCTCAGCCCTTGCAAAAGTACTTGTGCATGCTTCTACCGACGACGTGCACATTTGTTTTGGGAAATGAAAGAAAAGCTTTTAGCACATTTTTCAACGTATAGATTTCCATCCAGAAAATTTTATTCTGTTTTTAAAATCCATTAAATGTTAATCCACTCTAAATGGCATAATTTGTCCAACCCTCTATTTAGATCAACGAGAAATATGGCTGCTACGCCCGACCAACTTATCAAAAATACGTTATTTGAATATCAAAAATACGTTATTGGTATTTCAAATTATTGTCTTTTAGAAAAATTGTTTTATGTGGGTTTGAACCATATTTCTACATATAGGGTCTTACAAATTTAAAGCATCAATCTTAAAGGTGGATGTAGGTAGGTTAAGATGGATGGAAGTAGGATTTCAACTAAAAACACTGAAAATTAACTGTTTAAATGTTCTTTTACTAAAATTATTATTTTCAGTTTTTAAAATTTATTTATTTTTTTATATTCACGATCTCCATGTTAGCGATTATATATCTTAAAAAATTAAGTCTTAAAATCCATTTCAAAATAGATTTATTAAGAGAGATGCATTTTTACGTACAGGCTTGACTGCATAGAAACCGGGTCCCATTTTTTTAGAAAACATTTTCAGGTGTCAATGCAGTTTCCATGAAGCCAAGACTTTATAAAACAAAGTAAAGTCTCACCTCATATTCCTACTTTGGTGTACGAAATCTTTATAGTGGCCCCAAAATCAATTTTTAAGCTCAAAAAATAGTATAGATCTTACGGATTAATGGATACTTATTTTTAGAGCTAAATAGATGAGAATATGTTATAATATATAATATTTTTAGAGTTTTAATATTTTATTTTTTTACAACAATCAGGGATGATTGATTTTAAGGTTTTTTGATGCCAAAACAGCAATTTTTTGTGAGCTTTGAGGTGAGGACAATCCTATCAAAATAATTTCCTTTATATATGTAAGCAGCTAGTTCATATTGGCGCGACCTCCACGTATAGAAAATATGCTAGTCGTTTCAATTATTTTTCTAGAAATCATATATGAAAATTTTAAGAGTCTGTGCAACTCATTTGCAAAAATATACAAAAGAATTAAAAATAATAATTAAGGAGTGTGGTTTGCAGAAGGTTGAAACCTTAAACAATAAAACTAAGGTGAACTAAGGTAAACCTCCAAACCTTAGAACAATAAAACTGCGGTGAACTAAGGTAGACCTCCAAACCTTAAACATTAAACCTAAGGTGAACTAAGGTGGACCTTCACACTTTGTCATGAGATGCAATTTTGGTGTGGAAATTTTTTTGGATGGTACCAGAATTTATAGAATGTACTATGAATGGATGAAGTTTCTATAGACCAAGGATTTATGAAAACCAAATAAAACCTCACGTCAAATCCTCAGCAATGAAAATCTCTATGATAGCTATGAAATCAATTTCCAACACCCACAATAAAAATTGAAACTAAAAAAACACTTACATGTCTTGCGGATCTTTGAACACTTATTTTTAGGGCGGAAAGACGGTCTAGATAATAATATAAATTATTCTTTAGAGTTTGAAATCTTATTTCTTTTCAAAACCATTATGTTCAAGTCGAGATAATCGATGTAAAGGTCTTCCAATACTTGAATTACAATTTTCAATGAGTTATTAGGTGACGCTTACTTATTTTGAAAGGACTGCAGCCCTATCAAACCATTTTCCTTTATGTATCTCGATATCGAGATGATCAATTAGATGTATTACAATATCTAAAAGCCTATAATGGTGATGAATATGACATCTAGGTTTTAATTCACTCTAGATAACTAACGAAGTTAAAATAATTATTCGTGCTTTCAATCATCTAATCAAGATTGGACGTTTGAAAGAGAAAAGTTTTTACAGGAAAATATGAACTTTTTTTTTTTTGTCATACCTAACCCGGTACCATCCTAGGCTTTCATGTCAATGAGATTTTTGGCTAACGCAGATCACACATATTTCTTTTTATTAGTGAGTAGCTCCACATAAAGCTTACCATTTAAAATGTTAGTGGCACATATGGAAAGTTCTCCCATTATTTTTCTTGTACATTTTCTAATTTAAATCTTATAGTGTCTCCCATCTCCCCAAAAGCCATCAAATCTTAGATTCTGACCCACTTAAACGAATCTCACGTGCTCGCTTTCTATATCCAAAAGTGCTAAAATCTTAAGTTTTAACCTGGATCGTGCACTCTCTTTTTACAAAGTTGTCAAAGTTGAGTAAATTAAACACTTGCTTATGTACTGTAATTTGTGTTGGATTACTGGCCTTCCCAAAACCAATTATAGCAGTTTGTAAATTGGTTTTGCATATCCTATTTTACCATAATCTGGAGAAGGATTTTATTTTTATTTTCTAAGAATTTGATTTTTCTTTCCTATCTTTAGTAATCAAGTTTGAGCCCATTTAGCCCTTAACTTCAGGTTGGATGATTGTCAATGTGATTTTAGGTAGTGTAGGAAGGGCACGGATAATTCTAAAAACAACTCAAGTCTTAATACTTACTGAAAATTATAGCTCTGATATTGAATAATCTTCAAATCAATCATCTCGTCAATAACCACTGTTGCCAAAATACTTTCCAAATTTTGTCAAAATGATAGAAAACATAAATAATTATGTTAAAAAAATATTTTTTTATATTTTTGAGATTTTTTATAATTTTTTTTTACGATCCTCAGTTAGACCTCTGTCTTGAGACAACTCAGGCTTGTCAAGAGCCCACGCCCGAGGAAAAGAGTAAAAAAGACTCAAACCAACTTTTGGAACACTGGGTTTAAGTCAAGTGGCAACTATTCCTGTCGAGCTTGGGCCGACCTTTTGGTTCCAATATTCAGATCCAGACCTAGATCTGAGTGTACGGCTTGACTTAACCCAATCGCCACCCTTACTTTTTGGTTTGGCGTATAGAGGGGTTGGAGTTTAGATGGATAGAAATTCCTTGATGTTATCGGATATGCGAACAGGAAGGACAGAGATTTTAATAGGACAGAGTTTTTAATAGGAGAGAAAGTAAAGAAAGGAGGGGATTGCCATGGAATACGAGAAAGTTTATATAAGATTGCAATCTTAAAAAGTATAATTAACAATGCACATAAAAAATCCATTGGAAAAGGATGTTTTAATGTCGAAAAGCCATCTAATTGATCAACTTGACATCGAGATGTATAAATATGAAAATTAACAAAGAATTTTAAGTCCAAAAAATAGTGTATCTTGCAACACATTATCTAGACAGTCAATTTTCAAGATTTTCATATGTTTATAGATCTATTTGATTTTAACTATTTTTAGAATTTAAAATTTTATTATTAGATTTGAAAATAGCTTTTCAGGTAATCTTAAAAAAATTTTACAGTAAAATTGCATGTTATGATAAAATTTAGACGTACGCCTTTAATTAGATTGTTTAAGGTTGCAATCTTATGAAAATTGAAAGAAATACAAGTTTCAAACTATCAAATAAAAAAGCCTTTTTAGAACTCGAGTTATTTAAATTTTAGAAAAGTGTCGCTATTGAAAAAAATGCAAGCGTGGGGTACAAAATTATGAGTAAGGTGAAACTAAGGAGGCATTGAGAAGTTTTGGTAGCCTAAGTTGATTTACTTTAAAATTTATTCGTGTACCTGACCAATATACAGTGCATTGTGGATCAGGCACTTATTAAATTCGGGTCCACTAAAAAGAAAAAGGGGCAATGACAAAGTACATCACATCACACAATTTTGTGAGTATGTGGAGTTCCTTTTACTTTTTCAAGGGATTTTCTACCCCGTAGCTTCCCTCTTTTTTTTATTTATTTTTTTTTATTTATTTCTTTTGGTTGGCTTTTGGGTGCTTCGGGAGGATGCAACCGTTGTCGTGGGTCCACCCTACCAAGATGAATGGTTTATCCAATTAACAAAGGGAAAATCCAAAAGATTTCAAATTCCCGTGGGAGTATACTGTCCATTTACTTGTTCGGGTAAAATTTAATGTGGGAATTATTGTAGCACCACATATTTTGCGGATGTAACCGCTTCAATCCATAGACTAATATAAAAAAAAAGATATTTTCTATGCCCTTGAAAAAAGGTCTAGGATTGAACAAAGACCTTGCAATATTATGGAGGGTGAGATCTAATTGTTGACGAACTCAAATTCAAAATTTTTCTTTTAAAAATAATCATATAGTGATTTTAAGGTGTTTCTAAAAATTTTAAATTGGAAAAAAACCTGCCCTCCCAAGTAGGTTTTTTGGCTAGGGAAATGAATTTACATTGTGGTCCTACGGGAGCATAATTTATGTGCTCAAAAGGAAAATACGAGTTTTGAAAATGTTATGTTTTGGCTTGTTTTGAGTGCTCATTTAATTTTTCAAAAGATAACGAAACTTATCACGAAAGGCGACTCAATCAGTTGGAAAAAGACTTTGAAGATGATCTTTCAAAAAATCAAGACATAGAACTCCAAACTTTTGGATCTGAGGTGGAAAGTAAAAGGAGTTTTATAAATAAACATTGTATTTCGTGTCGAAATTAGGATGGATGCAAATAAATAGGGCTTCACACTTTTTGACTACTTTAACCTTTTTATTTGTTTTTTTAGCAATGTCATTATCTATTTCCCCCAAACTTATAGACCTCTCCCCAACTTCTACGTTGGTCGAATTGGGTCTCTCTAGACACCCCCATCCGTGCCCCCTCCCCCAGTTTACGATTTTAGCCAAGAGAGTTCCCCAAAACTCACTTTCTTGGCCTTTAAAACTAGATTTTAAACTTATCTAAAGTCCAAACCACTCAACCTAGGCACCCCTACGCATAACAAACATGAGAGACTAACTCCAAGACTAATCCAACCCTGAAAACAAATACCCTAAAATCCTAATCTTGTAGACCCCTTAAAACTCGAAAAAATTGGACAAAATTGTTTTCAAACGTTAGAAGAGATCGTCATATGCTCAAATCCGACATATGGTTTGGAAGTTATTGTCCAAACAAATTTGATGACAGATAATTTCATTTTGGTCCCTATACAAGGAACTCGTGGCAAGTCTCTCGTCTGACCTATGACCTAAAAATTTCAAAGATTTTGTTGGAGCCTTCTGTAAAGCTAGAGAGGAGGTTTGAGCACCTTGGATAAGCTTTAACCCTGATAATTTTGGCAGGATTACCCTTAAAGAAACATTAGGATAATCAAAATAGAAAATAGTAATCCCATTAAGGTTCCTAAAACATATAAACCCTTCTGACCTCCCTTAAGAATTAGATATTAGGAAGCTAGAAAATTCCTAGGAAAATCCCTACATCCAATAAATTTTTAGGAAAATTCCCCAAAAATTTCCTAGGAAAATCCCCCAAAAAATTCCTAGGAAAATTCTTAGGAAAATCCCCAAAATTCCCCAAACAATTCTTAGGAAAATCGCTCAAAAAATTCCTAGGAAAATTCCTCAAAAAATTCCTAAGAAAATCCCCAAAATTCCCCAAAAAATTCCCCAAAAAATTCCTAAGAAAATCCCTACATCCAATAATCTTTAGGAAAATTCGTGGAAAATCTCAAAATATTCTCTTAGTCCAGGAACCCTAGATCTAGGAAAATCTTAAGCTAAAACCCTCATCTAAATCCTTTCAAATTTCCTTCCAAAAATTGATCTAAAATCCTAAAAATAAAAAACCTTAGGAACAAGATCTCCTGGGTCCCCAAATCCCTTCCTTTCTTTTTATTCGAGGTTAAAGAGAAGGCAAAAGGGTGTAAACAATTCGCAATCCTGATACATGTCCTAATTCTTGGTTCCTCAAGTACATGTCTCATTATTTCTTTATTCCATTATTTATTTTTTAAGTTTATTTATAAATTCAAAATTTAATGATTAACTCTATGTGAAAACTCAACAGCGCTGCCAGTAGATCTAAAATAGGGCAAATCTGTTTAGATCTGAACCTGTTTTAGACCCGTAAATTGACCGGTCCCACTTTCTTTACTGATATGCATTTTCTGCTTTCCTAGTTGTTCAATGGTTCCAGTAAAAAATAAAATAAAATAAATAAAAAATAATAATACTAAATAATAGCAAAAGAAGAATATGATTTTCTTTTTAGTTTTCTTGCATTTTAAGTTAGTCTGTTTATCATCTCGCTTGTTCGCCACACCCTTCCACCCATGCATGTATGACTTAATTCCACGCAAGATCACTTCAAATTTATTTTCGAATGATTTTTCCAAAACCAACAATACCGGCGTAAAAGTCATGAGGCAACTTAGTTTTCCTGAGCCAAAAGGTTGGGGATTTTGTGGCATTCAATCGAGCACCCCTCAGTAGCTTCCTATCCTTAAAAAAAAAAAAAAAAAAAAAAGCAAGCCTCCTAATTGTAGGTGGGCTAGAGGGTCCTATGGTAATTTCGATTCCTAACACTAAAGTACCCAAAAAAAGAAAAAAAGAAAAAACAGAATGTATGTATTAAGCACAATTTAACATGAAACTAATCGATTATTTGTTGGGTCATTCAGTTGGAGTCAATGTTGTCTGGACTTCATTGATTTGATTGAACGGGGAACTAAATTCTTGTTTTGATCTTATATTGAACGTATGTTTTTCTGAAACAACTGTAGTGACAATGGGTCTGAGACTCTAAATATTACTCCTAAAATGTTTCCAAAAAGAAAAATCTGTGGTTTTCTTTGGTTTACATGGTGGTGCTAGAAACCATAATGCAAACCTTGTCATATATGGAATCTAAAGTCTTATATGTAGAAGTTGACATGATTTAAGATCCCCATCAGGGTTATGTTTTAAGAGTTTTTTCTAAAGGCAAACGATGGCTGCAAGTTTGTTAGCAATGGGGATTGAAGTTAGTGTGTAAAAACTCTAAATCCATTCTATACTGGTGAAATCCATGAGTGACTATCAGACAAATTAGTAGATCATACTTTTGCAAACCATACAAAATATTTGCACTCTTTTAAACTGACTCTCATGAAGATTTAAACGAATCCAGTTCGGAAATGCCATATTATTAAAATTGGTTTTTATAAAAATAACGTGCAAGTTCTAATGTCTTGAAACAGAAACCATATTCACCCAATCCAACATTCCCTTGATGATAATCAACATCACTTTGGAAGATTATTATCTCAAACGAACATTCCATTTGTAATTACTCTTTTATATAATTTCCTTGCATTGGAATCAAGAAAATGATTAGCTTTTCCTTGTGTGGAAATTCTGTATGGGTATAGATGCAACTAAAAATACCAATGAAGGACTTTCTTCAACTACTTATTAAGCTACTTTTCATTTTTTCAGGATACATGCCTCAAAAATTGAAACATGGAATTGGATCCTCAACTTATATTTGCAATGCCCCTAAAACAAAGTCAGAGAAGGGCTTGGGTTTCAATAAGAGAATTGGAACCAAAAAACGAGAAACATTTATACCCAGAAATAGAATTGCAAGTTATTCATAGACTATCGCAAATTATTAATAAACTTTGTTATGGCATTGGAGTTTCATGTCATTTAAAAGATACAAGATTGTTATTTTGTCCCTTCTAATGTTATTAGTGGAGCATCAAAAGATACTGAGCCCCAGCTCCTAAATATGGAAACAACTAATTTTATATTTGGTGGATATTGATGTTGAAAGGCACCCTAAGGATACTGAAAATGGACATCATTCATCTCATCATGAATGATAACCAGTATTACTTCAAGTTCTAGAGCTTGTAGTACTACACGTATTTTACTTGAGAATGGGATTTCTAGTTCTTTAGCAGATATATATTGTGATTTCTATTTAAGTATATAAAGCTACTTTAGCACAATCGGCTGGCCTCTTGTACAACAAAAAAAGAAAAAACAAGTATAATTAAGGTATATATTAATATAGGGCACCATATGATCTCTAGATAAAGATAAGGGACATGAAAGTACTACATCTCAGAAAATAAATCAATTCAACAATGTTCTGCCCATTGTCACAAAAGAAAAAAGAAAAAAAGGATCTTAGAAAGCTTCCTATAGATATCGATTTTAACCACCAAATGTTTAGGAGGGATAAGGCATGCATTTTTTCAATCAATTTTGGTACTCTAAAGCCTCTGGCCATGCATCACTTGTTATCAAGGACTAGAGTTAAGCATAAAGGTATTTACCTTTGTTTTATCATTATATACTGCTCAATGATAATGTAGTAACCAGGAAACCTCAGTGGTCACATAAGCATTAAAAACATTGAACCATATCTCAAACAAACCAAAGCCCTACAAACAAAAAAAATGAAGCAAAATAATCAAATAAAATAGTAACCAGGAAACCTGAGTGGTCACATAAGCATTAAAAACTTTGAAATAAATGCACATATTGCCCCACTTGAATATTTCACTAACATCATATGAAAAAGATAAAGCCTAGATTTCTTTTTTTTGAATTAAATAATTCTAGGAAAAAAGTGAGTCCATGCCACTTGGAACTTTCTCCTGTAATCGCTTGAGAAGTAGCATGTCATTAAAAATAAACAATCATGAAAGTTTTACATAAGCAACAAAGCTGAGAATGAGTCCCACTGACTTTTAAATTCAACATGTAGTTTCCTTGGGCGACCAGAGGCGCTTATTATAACCTCACAAACCTCTCAAGACTGTCCAATCAGCAAAGGATGAATACATACTTCAATAGAATTCTTTTCCCTAGCTTCAGGTCACATCATCGTTCTCCTTACGCTGCTCAAAATATCCCAGAAACACAACCAAGTTTGTGAAGCAATTTCATTACACTGGATACAAGAGTCTTAATGTCAGGGCAATCTGAGGCACAATTAGCTTCCCCATGGTTCATGACTTGGGTTTCAACATTAGTTTATTAGTTATAATATAAGAGATTGTATTATTTATATAATTTTAAGTATATGTTATTATAGTCTAAGTATGAATTGAGTTGTAACTGTGTGATTTCCCATTACTCAAATGAATTGAAATTCATGTTGGGAATTTCTAGAGGTCTAATGACCATTCTCTTATGTATATGTAAAAGTTGTGGGCTATATTTGTCCATTAGAGGAGAAATTTTGGTTGTAGTATATATGTGTAAAGGTTGTGTAGGTGTCAAAGTCATGAACACTTGCATCTCAACCTTATACACCAACATGCTTATGAAGCTCTGAAGTTGTCAAAATAATTGAGGGAGGCTCTACTACAAGCTTTGAGCTCTACCCAAGATTTTGAAGGTGTGGTCGACCAAGTAGACTACAGCCCAGCCATAGCCAACAATTGCTTGACTACCACTATTACCTAAGATGATTTGCAGTTAAGTACACATTCCCATAACAAACACTATTTGTGACTGTTGTGTTGGGTGCTTGTGGCTATTAAAGGCCTTATGAGTGCTTGTAAAATGAAATTATATAGTAGAACATGAACTTAGTGGGAGTGTGGTCCCTTGTGGACCATACTAAACAAACGATGTTTGTTGATACTAGACCATACTCGACGTGCTAGATCGGTCTGGTTGGGGAAAGCCCATGTTACCTGGGTTATGAAAAATCGTACCGATGAGGGTTATCTGGGTTAGCTCTTGATGAGATCGGAGTATGCCCGGATGAGTGAGCCGAGGGATTGTGTGACCATTGTGCGTGATGGAGGCCTTCAAAGACGGGACCAAAACCTCATTTCTTGTACTATCACACGACATGCACATCGATAATCATTTTATGGAAAGTGTACCAACTTTTAGGGTGAAGCGTGTTTATATGCGAGAAATACCCCATGTGTACCATCAAGCTATGGATTGCATTAGGCCAAGATGACCTTAGTTTCATCTTTTATCATTAGGGGAACCTAAAATCCATATACTAGAATTGCAACCCCTTGCCTCCCTTGCCTCATGGCTAGACTTTGGTGATCCACTAATGATCCTTTACATAGATTGTGGGTCATGGGCAATGTTGGGTCGATTTGAGAAAGCATGTGTGGTTCGTAGTTGACATGGAGTACTCCAGTAGATATTTATCCCTAGACCATATAGATCCTTTTCCCATCAATGTTCTAATTTGTTTCATTTTAATTGCATTCTATTTTTAGAATTGTTATGTGATTTTTTCTAAATCTCTAGATATTTGATTTATCAAATTTGGATTTATAAAAATAGAGATATTGATTTTATGATAATTTAAATATTCAAATAATGATTTTGTATATTTTTAAAATATAAAAAATAACTTAAATTGTATGGGAGGCCCAATAGGTCATTTGGGTCCACCATTGCATATTGGGTGGGGCTCATTATGTGCCACCATAGGTGGCACACCCCAGTTATAACACCTCCTAATTTTGTGATCAAGCTTGGAGTCTTGAGAGATACAAAAGTATTGATTTTAGAAAGTTTAAAGGGGACACGCCCCATTTAGAATATATATATATATATATATATATATATATATATCTCCAATAGAAACTCTCTCTTTCTTCTCTCTTGAAAGCCATAAGGGGGGGCACGCCCCACTGTCTCTCTCATCCATGGTTTCTCTCATGTCTTCTTCTCTCATGATATCTCATCTTTCTATTGGGGTTTAGACTATAGGGTTTTAGTAAAAAAGAGAAGCATCTCTCAAATTAGGTTGCTAAAGGGATTCACTTAGAGTTTGAGTTTGTAATCAAAGGGGTTCGTGTTCCATTGGTGTGGCTCATCCAAACTTGCTTTATCGATTGAGATTGAAGGTGATCATTAGATCCTGTGCCATCGAAAGGTGGTCACTCGGTGTGGGGTATAAGAAGTCCAGTTGAAGTAATCTCCGATACCGTCTTTTATGTCTTTCATATTTATTTATTATATCTTCTATTTTCAAGCATATGTTGTATCTTTTCGTTGTTAATGAAAAGTGTGGTTTTGAATAGCTTCAAGTTCTTGAGATCCTAGTGTATTATTTTATTTTATTTTATTTGAAGTTGTTATATTATAAAATGACTTCTTGTGAGTGATTTAGACCGTGAAGAAAAGAAAAAGAATTGAAAAAGAAAAAAAATAATTATTGTATACTCCGGCTAGATCACATGGGTACTTTTTTCATGTTGTCCTTCATGGGATGCACATTTACAGTATAATGCTAGACTAAATCAGTAATCAATCATTTTCTATTGTAGAGTTTTTATGAGCTTAATCTAATGGTGGATGGCTGAAGGCACTAAACCTTCTTATCCTAGAGTTCAATCAAGCAAGGCAGAAAATCCATGGGGACCACTCACTTGAAAATGAGGATAAGAAACTTGGTCATATGTGGGTCTTTCTCTGTGATAGATGTTGATACCTCATAATTTTCCCTCTTAGGATGCCCTTTGATGGGTAATTCAAATCATTGTGTTGTCATTGCTCATCCTTCTAGTGTAGCATCATTCAGTCCTAAACCCTCCAAGTTCATCTTCATTTGGCATAAAGACCCTTTTTTATTGAAGTTATCAAGGATTCCTTAAAGAAATGGTTTGTAAACACCTATATACCGATTCACTTCAAAATTCTTGTATCTAATGGTCGATATTCAAAGGTACAATAAGGAGGTTTATAGAAAAGTCTATGGTAGGTTAAGGGGAATTCGATCTAATAGGGTCCAAGTTCATGATCAACTTTATGTTAACCCAAGAAATATTTGCATTGTTTGTAAAGAAGAGGAGTTAACCAAGTAGGTGAAAGAATAACTTTTCCTGAAGGAGGGCCTGTGGAGGAAGAAGTCTAGATAGCCATGGTTAAGAGATGATGATGGCGATACATGATTCTACTTATCTAATTTGGTTAGGAGAAGAAATGACCAGATTTTAGATTGAAGGATGAAAAAAGAAATATCAACTTAGAGGAGAATGTTGTGAAGGAGCATATGGATAACTTCTTGAAAGGTCTCATGCTCGAATCCTTAGGAACTATCTCTATAATCAAATGATGATTTTATCCCTAATGCGAGCATATCGAAGGTCCAACTGGAGTAGGTCCTAAAAGAGGCAACTTTAGAGGAGATTAATGGAATCATATGGGAGAAGAAGAGTGAAAGTGCTTTTGGCCTGGATGATTTCTTTGTTGAATTTGTTTTTGGCCATTTTTGATTTTTTTTGGTAATGGGAAATTTCTTCAAAGGACTAAATCCACATTCATATGTCTCACTTCTAAAGGAAAATATATTCCATATGCAATATTTTAGACAAATAATGTACTTTTTAAATCATAGATAAATATGTAGCCAATAGGTTGAAAGAGGTTATGGATAATGTCTTACATTGACATCCTTGAAGGTCACCTGATTTTGGATAATGTCCTTATGGCCAATGAACTTCTCTCCATATGCATTAGGTTGTCACAAAGTCCTATGCCTTCAACTCTACCTTAATAATGCCTATGCTCGGGTTAATTAAGGCTTTATGTTTTTTAATATTTTAATACATTATTATTTTCTCATAGATCAAAATTGGGGTCTCGAGTGATTAGTTCTTCTAATTGGTAATTAGGGGCTTAGTGGTGTGCTAAGATATTTCTAATCTTAGGCTTAGGCCCATTTTAGTAGCTTTAAGGGGGTGTCTTGGGCTAATTTGGAAAGTTTTAGCCTAATTAAGAAGGTTTCAAGGGGTTTAGGCTAAAAAAAAAAGGTTTAATAGTCCCTAAGTGGGTTTAAGAACTTGATTAAGTGGTTTTAAGATAATTTAAATTGGTTTTGGTTAATGGCAGAAACTATATAGCATTTCTAGGTTATTTTATAGGGTGTGTGAATCAAGGAATATAGTTATTAGATTTAGAGAACACGAGGAACTCAGGATCCATCTAAAGAGAGAAATAATCTCTATGAAATCTCATTACACAGGAATGAAACCCTAAAAGGGTTTATATACAAATGCATATTTAATGTAAACTACATTATCCCTACACAAATATACATTGACAATAAAGGACAAGTGAAAATTATATACACACATTATTAGCCCCCCTCAAGCTGATGTGGACATGAGTAAAGCATTCGCTTGTCTGCTAGAAAATCATGGTGTTTTCGAGTAATGGGTTTGGTCAAAATATCAGCCTTTTGCTCAGTAAAAGAAACATAAGGAGATATAATATACCATAAAGATAGTGATTGTGAACATTATGCCAATTTACATTAATATGTTTTGTTCTCTCATAAAAAATCGGATTAGATGCAATCTTCATTGCACTTTAGTTATCTGCACATAAAGGTGTGGGATTTGAAATAGGAGATATCAAATTCATTAAGACGAGCACAAGCCCAAATGATCTCACTAGCAACAGAGGACCTAGCACAATTCTCAGCTTCAGTGCTTGACTTGGAGACAGTGTCTTATTTCTTGTTCTTTCATGATATTAAGGATGAGCCATGAAATACACAATATCATGTGGTAGAACGGCAAGTGTCTGAGTCACCCTCCCGATCTGCATCTGCATATGCACTAAGATCTAAAGAGGACGTGGAGTCAAAGAATAATCTACGATTAGAAGTACTTTGAACATAGCGCAAGATTTGACGAACCGTTGATAGATGTGGTTGTCGATGGTTTGAAACAAACTAGCTCACAACATGGACAACATATAGAATATCTGGGCATGTCATAGTAAGATAGATGACAGAGCCTACGAGTTTGTGATATATTGTAAGCTCATAAAGAGAATATCCAACATGTACAACAAGTTTAACATTAAGTTCCATAGGTGTATCTACGACCTTCGCATCATTCAGTCTGGCACTGGAAACAAGGTCAAATGTATACTTTTGTTGATGAATAATATAAATGCTACTCTTAGAGATAGTGATCTCAAGGCCAATGAAATAAGATACTTCCCCAATGTCCTTCATTTGAAATTCTTGTTGTAATCATAGTTTCACATCCTTGATGAAAGTGATTTATCTCCAAATATGAGAATATCAACATATAATAAAATAATGCAAATGCTATGCTTTGTGGTACAAATAAATATGGAGAGATCATGTTTACTTTGAATAAAGCCAGATGCAAGAATGACAACCCGAAAACGCCCAAACCATGCACAGGTAGCTTGCTTGAGATCGTAAATTTTCTTACGAAGTCGACAAACCAATGACTTAGTTTGAGAAAGAAACCCTAATGGTTGACGCGTGTAAACTTTCTCTTGAAGGTCTTCAGTAAGAAACACATTTTTGACATCCATCTGTGATATGGGCCACTCACGAATAGATGTTAGTGCAATAAGAGTACGAATAGTGGTCATCTTAGCAACTTGAGCAAATGTTTCTTCATAATTGATTTCATTCTCCTGGGCATAACCTTGAGCAACTAATTCGTGTTTGTGCCAGTCAAGGGTGTCATTTGCTCGTAATTTGACTTTATAAACCTATTTACTACCAATAGCATGCTTGTTGGGGGCATTGAGACCAAATCTCAAGTGTGATTTGCCTCTAAAGCTGTAATTTCCTCATTCATAGCCGACCTAATCTCAAGTGTGATTTATTTCTAAAGTTGTAATTTCCTCATTCATAGCTATACACCAACATCGGAGTTTAGATACCCGAGAATAAAATGATGGCTCATAAAACAATGCATTAGTAATGGTTCCAGGAGAACAAGTATGGTATGTTCAGATATAATAAGATTTCGAAGTGACCATCGAAGCGGAACATAAGCTGTTGAAGGATCAACAACTGGCGGTGATGTATGATCAACACTTGATAAAGACGGTTCATCAAAGTTAGTTATTGAAAGTGGTGATCCCTAATTTCTATGATAACGAGAACTATCATCTTGAGAATGGGGAATATCGAAACCAGGAAGAAAGGAAAATTTAGGTCCATGTTTGAGTGAATTATGGTGTGAGCAGTGTTGATGGAAGGGTATGTGCTCGAAAAAGGTAACATATCGGGATACTCTAATATGATTGGTAGAATGATCAAAACAACGATATCCCATTAAGTTTGTTGGACAGCCTAGAAACATGCATTTGACAGACTTAGGTGAGAGTTTATCACATGTAGAGGATGGTAGAAGCACAAAGCAAATGTACCCAAACACACGTAAATGTGAGTAATTAGGGGGTTTTCGAAAGAGCTTTTAGAATGGTGACACTTTCTGTAAAACCGGTGTAGGGAGAATATTAACAAGGTAGATAATAATATAGATTGCTTCAGCCCAAATGCTCTTTAGGGGAATGAGAGTTTATAAGAAGAGAACAAACAATGTCAAGAATATGACGATGTTTTCTTTCAGCAACAAAATTTTGTTTAGGGGTATGTGGGCATGAACGTTGATGGATAATGCCATTTGTATGAAAATATGCCTGAAATTAATTGGATAGATACTCCCCCGCAGAATCAGACCTAAAAACTTTAATGTTTTTATCAAATTGATTGCTTATCATATTATGGAAGTCTTTAAAAACACTAAACATACTTGACTTGTATTTGAGAAAATAAACCCAAGAATCTTAGAGAAATAATCTATAAATATCACATAATAAGAAAATCTACTAATTGAAGGAATAGGAGCAAGACCCCAAACATCAGAGTGTACTAAAGAGAAAGGATGAATACTTTTATTATTGCTATGAGGAAAATGTTGAGCCACGCTTTCTGCCAACTTGCCCCTCTCACAAATAATAGTCTTGTCAAATTTTTCATGAGAGTAGATAACAAGTAAAGGTTCAGAGTTTAAAAGAGAAAGCATTTTTTGATAGTATGGGTGTCCTAACCTACAATGCCAAACATACCAAAGTGAATTTGATTGACTTATTTCATGAGGAGAATGGGAAAGATGACAAACTGGCAGAGCTTGTGAAAGGTAAGAAAGAGCTTCACTGAAACTAACTTTAAAACGCTGACCTTGCTTAGTGCATCTTCTAATCACTTTATCGATTGTTAAGTCCTGCACCACACAACCTTTATTAGAAAAAAAAACAAGGCACTTATTATCTACTCACTGGCCAATAGATATTAAATTCAGTGGAAGGTTAGGAACATAATGGACATCTTCCAATGGTAAGCAGTTACCAGATGGACCATGAACACTAGTATGACCAAAATGGGTAACATGAAGTGGAGACCCATTAATAGTAAAATCAGTTATATTTTTAGAATGGCTTTGTATTGAGAGAGTTGTCCTGTCAAATGATTTGATGTTCCTGAGTCCATGATCCAAGTGTTTGATAAAAAATTTGAGTTACCTAAAAAACCCATGGCTGCCAAAACTTGAGCAAGTTGCTAGAGGGTAGTTGGGTCAATGGAGTGAAGATCTGATATGGATAGAAGCGTAACAAACGTAGAGGCAGAATGGGAGGGAATTGAACTGGCATCCTCCGTATTGGTATGACTAGGAATAGAGGCGTTTGTAGCCCATTGAGTGTGTATAGGAGGCTTCTCATGTGCTTGAGGGCATTTTCGACAATCATTAATTACATGCCCTAACTTCTTGCAGCAATTGCAAAAAGTACGCTTCCTGCACCGATCAGCCGTGTGTCCTTTTTGTTTGCATATGTGACATTGCACTTAGACATAGTTAGCATCCTTGTTAGGAGAATTGGAAATGACTAAGGCCACATCAGTGACATATTGTGAGGTAGATTTGCAAATCCCAAGAGTGCCTAAGCGAGTTTCTCCAGCAAGGAGATCTGATAGGCAATCGTCCAATCATGGAGCGGGAGTACGATGAAGGATTGATGCTCTCATGCTTTTAAACTCTGATCGCAACCCCATAAGGAAGTGAAATAAGCATCACTAATTTCGTGCTTTAGTAATAGATTCAGTGGGTGGTTCTATCTCCATTGAGTCCATCTCATTCCATATATCTGAGAAAGTATTAAAATAATATTGAATTGATGAGTCCCCTTGTTGTATCTTTATGCTCTCTTATTCAAGGGTGTACAAACGTGCAGTGGGCAGTGTTTTGTCGAGAATAAATTTTTTGTAGATAATCCCATATTGCTTTGGTACTGGGTTGATATGTGAGGTTGCCCATATCACAATAGAGCTATTTATAACAAACCAATTGGTATGCCCGTTCTCATCCTTAGGCTGGGGAGCAGAACCATTAATATATCTCCATAACTTTCTTCCCATAAGAAAACGTCGCTTCTGGAAAGACCATAAATTGTAGTTCTTTCCATCAAGTCGAACAGAGATAATTGCATTCTCTGTAACACTTTTGGTGCCTATAGATGGTAAAGAAAATAGAAAGGTGCTAAGATGTGTAATGAGACATAAGGAGAAATAACATTGAGAAAATATGAGATAGTTTGAGGAGACGAGACAGACGGATGAAAAGGATATAACGATCTCATATCGGTGCTAGTAAGTTTTATTTCTTATTTGCTTTATTTGCGTGATTTCCCACTCATACATGCACGCATCGGCTTAGGCATAATTTTTGTATCCTATATATCCACGTTCCGCTACGCGCATCCGCATTCGTGTGAGAGAGCTCTAATTGGGTGAGCCCAACACTTGAGTTGAATATTGATGATCAATCCTTTGGAAACCTAGTCCAAGCAGGTAGTGGGGGCATAATCATAAGACGAAAATGGGTGTTTTCTAACTGGTTTTCTTATCTGGGAATGATATCAATAATGCAATTGATGTTAAATACATTAAAATTGAGAGTTCATTTCTCAAAAAAAAGCTTTTTCCTAACTATTTGGGGCTAGCTAAATGAAAAGTATTGGTGGGATCCATGTTAGAAAATTTAGCACCTCTTTGGTTGTCCGCACTTTATTTCTTAACTGTCTCTCATGCCTACGTGATGGCCATTGGTCCAGCTGCCATGTGTATGTGGAAGCAAACCATAGTGCTGATTCTTTAGCAAAGTAGGGGCTAGATCTTCTGAGGGCACACTTTGGATGGTCAGACCACCTGATTTTATTGGTTGATTCCTTCCTTCAGATGTAATAAGTACTCCCTTTCAAAGAGTATCCATATTCTAGTTTTGTATCAAATTTTAGTTAATAAAAATGGGGAGAGGGACCTTGTTCCCCCTTGATTTACCAAAAAATAAAGAAATGAAAAAAAGAGTAAAGGACACAGTTTTGGTACCTAACACCGTGCGGTCCCTTGTGTACCGAACACCATCTCTAAGATGGATGCCAAAAAATGTTACATCCACTAAAAGTTAAAATGGGTGGTGAACATCCACTAAAATTTTGGATCTAAAATACGTCTTTGAGATATATTTTGTAGTGAGAATGCACAAGAATAGTGTGAGTCCGTAAACCCACCAAACACTTGTTCAAAAGTAAAAGCTCCCTATACGTGACGAGGAGGTACATATTATTCAAAGTGATGTAAATTAAAGTTTGAAAAATCTCCATTTTTTAGATTTCGGAGGACACCATGATCTTCTTGAATCGAGAATCATCCCTAATTTCTATAACTTATCATATTCCGTATTTTTCTTAATTTTTTGATGATTTAACAAAGAAAATGACTTTCCAACTTCTTAGGTGCCATATTATTTTCTCATAAGTTTGGGAAATTTATCGGACTACCTTTAGGATATGAAAAATTTAATAATTTATCCACATCTTTTGATTTAATTTCAAAAGAAAAAGGTTTCTATACTTCCCCTACATCATGAGGAGATCTATGCTTCCCCTACCATCCAGCCATCCAATTTTGTTCAAGTCAGCCACTCACCTTTTGATCTTAGATCCGACGCCTCAAGATATTTTGTTTTTAATTTTTTTTTATAGAAATTGTATGAATATGAAATTTGGTACGTGCGATCTTCTCATTGGGTCGCACCTACAAAAAATATTAAACAAGTTTTTGATAAAATATAATAACAAAAATACCCCTTGAAACTTTCGAGGGTATTTTGGCCATTTTATTTTATTAAAAATATTTTCGTATATTGTTTTACATGTGCAAGTTTAATAGAGGAATGGACACCCAAAATTTAGTGTCAAAATATTTTATATAAAACAAAATAAAATAGTATAGAGACGTGATATTGTGATTCGGGTCATCCTAGCCCTCCATTTAGAATGGAGCGTTGGATAAAGGGGAAGTAATAAGTTTTATATTGTAGGAGAAGCATAGAAAGCTTGCCCTTCCAGAATACCCATTAAAAAAAGTGGAATAATTATATAGGATAAAATTTGAATAGCTAATCTCTATTGAGTATTTTGATAAATTTCTCTTAATTTTTTGCTAGATCCTGATTTGGATGATCCAAATTGGTCCATTAAGAGAGCCAATCCATCCAAGCAATCTGTTTTTTAAGACCTTGGTGTAGATGAGAGCAATGCCTAAAACAAAGGGGATAATCTACAAAGATACCATTTACTTTTTGTACAAAGAGATCACAAACATTCTTGTCTCTTTGATTTCATAATAGGTGGCTTCAAGAGATTATCATTGATTATATACAGCTTCAAAAAAAAAAAAAACTCAAACTTCGTGACTCATTCTAAGCCATCAAATTAGACATTTAATGAATGGGAATAGTTGTGACCTTATTGTACAAAAGATAAATAATCTCATTTTAAGCAATCCCAAAATAACAAATTACATACATACTGCAGTTAATAAAACCTTCTGCTAGAAAAAGCTTTCTTCTGAACCCCTTCCTGAATAATGCCACCTTGAGGACAAACAATATAAAATTCCATTCAAAACTCCTTTAACAGGATACAGAGAGTTAACAAAAGAAAGTTCCATGTTCTCACTGCTGACTAAGTGACACTTGAAGTGCTTGGACAAGAAGAAGAATGTGATAAAAAAAAACGCATCTGAAATGAAAAGAAAAAAAAAAAAAAAAAATCTCATTACCTTCTTTAATAAGTATTTCATTTTAAAGTCATCAGAGATAGCTCACTTTTCTAGCTTTGATTTGCTTGCATCCACTCTACATAATTGTCCAAATATCAAAGGGCAAGCAAGGTCTGGCTCATAATTTTTAAAATCTGGGAAACTGATCTGCTTCAGAGAAGATAGTAATATCACATCAGTCCAATTTACAGCCATAAATTACGTCGGCTTAGAAAAGACGCAAAAAGCTTTGTGGTGGGGGTCATTGGCATGACCAAGTACGGTCATTTGCCACAATATTGATAAATTGGAAAAGAATATTCACCATTTTCATGCCCATACTTTCTAATATTCGTATGTCATAATTATCATATTGAATGTTGCATGATAGCAACGAATTCAATACATGAACTCTAAAAGAAATTAAAATAAAATTGGATTGCACAAATCGAATGACTAAATTTTTGAAATTTGGAATTTGATCCCAACGTGTTAGTAATTTGCTGCAGAATGCTATGGTGAGCTATAGCGAATGAAATATTAATGTTAGACAATAAAGATCATTCTTAGCACTCAAGGGGACGTAGCTCATATGGTAGAGCGCTCGCTTCGCATGCGAGAGGCACGGGGTTCGATTCCCCGCGTCTCCATCTTTGACAGAGTTTTGAGGGGCCTCTTTGAAAGAATTTCGAAGGGCACATGTTATACTGTGAGGGCTCTGAAAGAGAACCTCCATGTTTGAAGAGCACAGTTTTAAATTGAGGGGTCTAAAAGAAGGAACACCAAGTTTTGAAAGGGCACACATTTTAAATTGAGGGGTCTAAAAGAAGGAGCACATTTTAAATTGAGGGGTCTAAAGGAAGGAATACACAGTTTAAATTGGGGGGTCTAAAAAAGGAATACACAGTTTAAATTGAGGGGTCTAAAGGAAGGAATACACAGTTTAAATTGAGAGGTCTAAAAGAAGGAATACACAGTTTAAATTGAGGGGTCTAAAAGAAGGAATACACAGTTTAAATTGAGAGGTCTAATACACAAATTTTAAATTTGAGGGGTCAGAGTCTAAAAGAAGGAATACACAGTTTAAATTGAGAGGTCTAATACACAAATTTTAAATTTGAGGGGTCAGAGTCTAAAAGAAGGAATACACACAGTTTAAATTGAGGGGTCTAAAAGAAGGAACACCATTTTGATACACAGTTTAAATTGAGGGGTCTAAAAGAAGGAATACACACAGTTTAATTTGCGGGGTCTAAAAGAAGGATTACACAGTTTAAATTGAGGGGTCGGGGTCTAAAAGAAGGAAAATACACACAATTTAAATTGAGGTGTCTAAAGGAAGGAATACACACATTTTAAATTGAGGGGTCGGGGTCTAAAAGAAGGAATACACAGTTTAAATTGAGGGGTCTAAAAGAGGGAATACCAATTGGTCTATTTTGATACACACTTATTCAGGGTCTAAAAGAAGGAATACCATTTTGATACACACTTATTCATGATACACTTATGAGGGCTTTTTATGATGCACTTATTCATACCGTCTAAGATAAAAAAAGAAGGAATAACACTTTGATACACACTTATTCGTGATACACTTATGAGGGCTTTTTATGATGCACTTATTCATGACATCTAAGATTAAATTGAGGGGTCTAAAAGAAGGAATACCTCTAAGATTACATTGAGGGGTCTAAAAGAAGGAATACCTTTTTTATGATACACTTATCAGGGCTGATTCATACCAAAAAGAAGGAATACCATTTTGATACACTTATTCATGATACATTTATGAGGGATGTTTATGATGCACTTATTCATACCATCTAAGATTAAATTGAGGGGTCTAAAAGAAGGAATACCTCTAAGATTGCATTGAGGGGTCTAAAAGAAGGAATAACTTTTTTATGATACACTTATCAGGGCTGATTCATACCAGCACATATTAAATTGAGGGCTCTTAAAGAAGAAATACCCAAGGTAACACTTGCTCAGATATAGATTATTGTTGAAAGTGATTCAACAAATGTCATTGCATGGTCCAAGGAACCTTCTTTTGTCCCTTGGACATGGACAACCTCAATGGATGAGATTCTTTGGAGTCGGGAGGAAAAGGAGTTCCGATTTCAGCATGTTAATAGAGTGAGAAACTCTGAGGCTGATACTTTTGTTAAAGTTGCAATAAAAGAAATAGAGAAGAGAAAAGAAGAGAAACACAACATTTGTTGAAGTTGCAATAAAAGAAATAGAGAAAAGAAGAAGAGAAACACAACATATACGTGATTTGGTAATGGTGCCTACATCTACGAAAGGTAAACCAGTATTATATTCATAATTATTGTTCTGGTTTACTAGAGGTTTATAAAGTTACAATTTTTATCTTTTAAAAAACAAATCTCGTTACAACTGTAGCCTCACAAAATCAAAAACTCAATATAAAAACTTGCAATCCATAAAATAGATGACCTAATATCTTGTTGCTATAACTGTCAACAACTTTAGTGAAGAAGGCTATAGTGTGAATGCTCTTCCTTCCTTGTTTCCTCTACTATTCTCCTATCTTCATCCTCTCTCTCTCTCTCCACTCCCCTCCCAACTCCGCTTTTCTCTTCAATCTCTTCTCTTCTCTCCTATTTGTTTCTATCCTTTCTTATGATTGTACATGTACCTCTTTTATTTTCTCCCTGAAATACTCAATGTTCAAAACAAAAATAAAGTGCCTTCTTAAACGTTCCTAAACTTCAACCTCAACTATTTTCACTCTTATTTTCTTCAATCCATGATGATGGGTTGGGCTTTGGCTGGGCGGTGGACAGAAGAGGACAGCCCATGCCCGAGCTCAGCCTAAAACCATAAAAGTTAGAACCAGACCCATAAGTGTAGTTTTCGGCTTGGACCAATCTTGGCTCAAATTCATGATGACAAAGGCCCAAGCCTAAAAATAGGGTGGGCCGTCTTGGGCTGGGTATCATACAATTTGAAAATTTTTGGCTGGAAATAGTGGCGGCTCGAGCCCAACACATGAGTACTTTGGGTATACCAGGCATGGCCCATGTGCACATGTGGACCAAAATTGGGCTAGTCCCAAAGCACCTGATTGTCTTTTTACTGTTTTTCATATCATCCGTATAGGGTATTTGTTTATTCTTTACCTTCAAAAGTATTTTTGTCCACTGTATAAATATATATATACTAATATCTAAAACTAATAGATGTGTGGAATGAATCGTGAAGGTGTTCTTTCTCTCTAAGGTTTTGGTAATTTTACATGATATGAGAGCTTCGATCTCATCTTTTCTCTCTGTCATCATAGCTTTTTCTCATCTTCTTGCGTAACCAGTAAGTGCAATACCTTCTCCTCTTTGTCTTGGCATAAACTATTATTCTTCCATCTCTTTCTTTCAGGTTATAGGGAGAAAGAGAAGAAAATGGGCTTGCTTCTTTCCTCTCTCCATAATCTTCTTCGTCTACAACTAAAAGTCTACAAAAGCCCTCAGTTTCTTTCTTGTGGACCAAAATTCTCTCTCTATGTTAAGGATTTGAAAATCCCAAACGCTACAACGCTACCCGAACTTAACTTCTCTCTCTACAAATTCCCACTCTGTTTATTTGACCCACTACCTCACACTTTCTCCTTTGTTTCTCTCTCGATCTTCCCTCTCTGTTTCTTTGGGTTACCTAATCCTTTCAATTCCCATCAGCCTGCAACCCAACCTCCTCGCTCTTATATAAGCAAATACCTCATATTCTCTCTCTGCAGCTGAAATACAGGAGCTTCTTCGGCCTCAATTTAGTGAGTTTGTCTTTTCCTCTTATCTTTCTCTCTCTACTCTTCCTCTATCCCCTCTTTTCTCTCTTGATGTCTTTATCCATAGGTTATCGTTTTGTCCTCATCTTTAAAATTTTGTGTTGAATTATTTTCTGAAAATCCAAACTTGAGGTTGGCAAACTATGTGCCGTACTACTGTCTATTAACTCAAACCCAAAGTTGGCGACCCTTGTGCTGAACTAATCTTTGTGAAGTCAATCTCACTTTTATTTCTCATAATTGTTCTCTTTTAGGGAGTACTTTCAAAACTTCAAGTGAAGTAACTCTTTTTAAATTATAACCTCTTTAAGCTTCCCATCTTTTATCTCTATTAAACGCAATAGAGACAACTATTTCAAATAAAAAGCCCAAGTTTTCAATTGTATTAAAGGCCCACATCTTAAAAGTCATATTGATGGATCTAGTCGGGTACAAAATGAACTTATTTTTGAAGAATAAAAAAAAAATTAAGGCACCAATCTAGAACCGTTAAAGGACTCCAATTTTTGGAATGGCGAATGAAGGACAAAATACTATTGAGTTGGTTACTTTCTCCTCTTTTCGATGATTTGCTCAATGAAATAATGCATCTAAAGATAGCTCAAGTAGTATCGGAGCCGCTTTACAGCACAGATCGAAGGGAAACATTTGTCAATGTTCTTCAACTTAAAATATAATTGATCAATTTACAAAAGGTCTCTCAATCAGTGACTGAATATCTGAATACGTTCAAAACTATATGTGACCGCCTTGCAACAATTGGTAGTCCAGTAAGTGATCAAGATATGATCCTCTATACCCTCAAATGTCTTGGTCCAGAGTTTAAGTCCTTTGAGACCTCCCTGATGCCCAAACCACCATTTCCGTCCTTCTTAGAGCTTCGATTTGCTTTTCGCACATATAAAGCTCGGTTTGTATCTTCATCAGTTGTTGAAAGTAATCCTCAAGCCTTGGTGAATACATTATCAAGGCAAAGAGGTGGATATGTTCGAGGACATGGTTGTTATGGAGGCAAAGGAAGTAGAGGAGGTAGAGGTCGCAACCCAAATCAGCAAGGCATTCTCGGAGCCAACCCACCTTTTCATCAACGTCCTCAGCATAGAATGGGCATGATACCTTGCGTAACTTGCCAGTATTGTGGGCAACATGGACATATTGCTAAAAACTGTTAGGATATAAAAAATGTCTCATTGTCCTAAAAAGTGCTAGTGCAGGATTTCAACAATTTGTCAAACGCTACACCAACTGATAATTGCTGGGTTATGGATTCGGGTGCAATTGCTTTTATGACGGATGACAACTCTCACCTTAGAGGTATGATTCCTTACTATGGTTCTTGTATGGTTTTCACTAGAGATGGTACTGCCCTACCAATAACCCATATTGGAACTGTGAGTATTTCTACTACCTTTGGTTCTTTAAATATTCCTATTGTTTTACTTGTTCCCAAATTAAAGAAACAACTAATATCTGTATCTCAATTTGCTAAAGATTTTAAGTGTTATTTTGGGTTTACCCCTCATGCTAGTGTTGTGAAGGATATACAAAGTGGGAAGTTTATTACTGAGGAGGTGCAGAGAGAAGGTTTGTACGTGTTTCAAAATGATCAACTTTATGGTCTTGCTACAATTATCTTCAAAGCTAGAGGACGAGCTATTTTCTGGCATGAGTGCTTAAGTCATCCTAGTTTCACTACTGTCAGTCATCTTGGAATAGAGTTAGCTCTACCTAATTTTGTTGATGATTTACCTCCTGTTTCATTGTGTTCTTCTTGTCAATTAGGAAAACACTCTGAGTTTACACTTGAATATTCCAATGGAAAGTCTAATGCTCCTCTTGATTTAATTCACAGTGATGTTTGGGGTCCAACTCCAGTTATTTCCTTATCAGGTTCTAAATTGTATGTTGTTTTTGTGGATGATTATATTCGATTTACTTGAATATATTTTTTGAAGCAAAAATATGATGTATTTAATTGTTTTGTTAAATTTCACACTTATGTTGAGCGTTATTTTGCTCGCAAACTTAAGGCTTTTAGATCTATAGTGGAGGTGAATTTACCTTTCATATTTTTAGAGAATATTTGAGTCAGCAGGGAATTCATCATCAATATTCATGTCCATACACTCCAGCACAAAATGGTGCTGCTGAGCGCAAACACTGTAACATTGGTGAGAGTAGTCTTTCCATGATATATTCAAGTGGTCTACCTCAATTCCTTTAGTCAGAAGCCTTTCCCACTGTTGTACATCTCATTAACAGATTGCCAAGCTCTACATTGTCCTTCATATCTCCTTTCCAAAAGCTCTTTTGTAGTAAACTAGATTACTCTTTTCTTCGGGTATTTGGTTAAGTATGCTTCCCACACATTTAGTCCTCTCAAAGAAATAAATTTTCTCCTAAGGCTTATGAGTGTGGATTATTGGATACAACTTCGGCTATAAAGGTTATCGATGTTATGACAAAGTGGAGGAACTTTTTTTCATTGCAAGACATGTAACTTTTGATGAAACTAGGTTCTACTTTAAGAACCAGTGTTCCCAAATTAATACAAATAGCATGTCAAATAATGTGTCTGGACCTATTTCAATGCCTTTCAATTGCAGAAAAAAGTACACCCACGAACTTTTATCTCCTCTTAAGTTACAGATGAACCATCTCAGCAGCATCACCCTCAACTGTCATCGCCTCACTCTGACAGGTCTGATCAACAACCTATTTCCTCGGCAGATGTTTCACCACTTTCTTTTTCTTCTCCTACTTCTAACTTAGATGCATCTCCCATAGTACAACATGATTTATCTGAAGGACCCTTAGCAGCTTCACCTATACCACCACGTCGTTCCTCTTACTCCACACAACCTCCTAGATATTTGTCAGACTGCCAAATTTACTCTGCAACCGTTTCTTCTCCTGACACCACCTCTAAGACCTTAAGAACGAAATACCCCATTGAAAGTTACACCTCGAGAAAGAGATTGTCTTCCGATTATCAAATATTTGCAACACAAGTTTCTCAAATTCGGGAACCAACCACCTATGAAGAAGTTATCTCTAACAAAGGATGGCTGGCCTCAATGAAAGAAGAGATTCATGCACTTCAAAGGAATCACACTTGAGAATTAGTGCCATTGCCTCTAGGCAAAAATGTAGTGAGCTCAAAATGAGTGTATAAAGTTAAGGTCAGATCAGATGGCTCAGTTGAAAAGTTGAGGTTCTGACTAGTGGTCAAGGGCTTTAGTCAAGAATATGGCATTGATTATGATGAAACTTTCACTCTAATTGTAAAGGCACCCATTATTCGATCCATCCTGGCTCTGTCATCTATGTTTAATTGGAAACTCCATCAACTTGACTTAAAAAATGCATTCCTTCATGATGATTTGAAAGAAGAGGTGTACATGCAACAACCCAAAGGATTTGAAGATCCCTTACAACCACGTCATGTCTGCAAATTAAAAAGGGCGATTTATGGACTCAAACAAGCTCCTTGGGCATGATTTGAGAAATTCAGTTGTCTACTCCATAGTATTGGTTTTCAAAGCAACGTTGACTACTCTTTATTTCTTAAAGGGTGCTGTTTGTATAGAGCCTAGGCTCTAAACAATCAAATTAGAGCCTACCTTCAAATAGTGTCGAGAAATATGGTTTCAATATTAAAAATCTTTGTGATAGCCTTAAAATATAGTTTCATATTTATTTATAAAGTTTAAAGCTTTAAAAAGAGTGTAGATCGACAGATCTATTAACACTAGAAAATCTTTAAAAATGACGGTCCAAAAATGCGTTACAAAATACACTATTTCCAAAGCCTTAATTCTATTTTTTTTCTCATGTCCATGCATCTTGATATCGAGATGATCAATTTGAAGATATTTGGTCATCAAAACAACCTCTTCTAGCGAAAGTTTTGAGGTAGGCTCAAATTTGATTGTTTAGTGCCTCGGGTGTATAGAAACTTTTCCCTTTCTTAAAAGATCATCATCAAGTATTATTACCCTTCTAATTTATGTGGATGACATCATTGTTACTGGAAATGATATTAAAGGCATTGAATATATTAAGAGAGAATTGAAACTAGACTTTGAGATGAAGGACCTTGGAGAACTAAAATATTTTTTGGGGATTGAAATTCATCGGAACGAAAAATGCATTGTTGTCACCTAACATAAATATATTCTTAACTTACTCTCTAAAACGAAGATGTTAGGATGCAAGCTTAGTTCTACCTCGGCTGAAGTAAATAGGAAGTTAATAATTGAAGAATGGGAATTGTTACCTAATCCTTCCTTGTACAGAAGTGTAGTTGGACAGAAGTGTAGTTGGTGGTCTTCAATATCTTACATTTACACGTTCTGACATTGCTTATGTTGTGAATGCAATATGTTAGTTCATACAGTCTCATCGACAACCTCATTGGAAAGCCACAAAAAAGGATTTTGAGGTATTTAAAGGGTTCTATATATGATGGCTTATTCTATACTTCGTCCAGGTCACTTGACCTCAAAGCATACTCTGATGCTAATTGGGCTGGGTGCCCTAATGATCATAGGTCTATTACAGGATTCTGTATCTTCTTAGGAAAGAGTTTGATTTCCTGAAATAGCAATAAGCAAGCCTCAGTATCTAAATCCAATACAAAATCAGAATATAGAGCAATGAGTATTGTCGCGGCAGAAATTACTTGGCTACATATGCTCCTCAAGGAAATTGGTGTTTCTAGAATTAAACCAACCATTCTAGCCCGTGATAATCAAAGTGCCATGCGCCTAGCCACCATTACTATCTTCCATGCTGGCACTAAATACATAGAAGTTGATTATCATTTCATTAGAGAAAAGGTTGTATCAGGTGGCATTTTAATGACCATTGTTCCTTCATCCTATCAACTGGCAGACATGTTCACTAAAGCACTAACTAGATCAAGACACCATGAGTCTACAGATAAGCTCTCGATGCACAAGACACATGCTCCGCTTGGGGGGGGGGGGGTGTTAATGATGAGATTATCTTTTATTGTCTTTCATAACATTATATAGGGTATTTGTTCATTCTTTACTCTCAAGGGTATTTTTGTCCATTATACATATATATACTAATATATAAAAATAATAGCTATGTGAAATGAATCGTGGCGGTGTTCTCTTTCTATCTCTAGTGTTTTGGTAATTTTACAATTACCACCACCCTCTTCTCTCTCTCTCTCTCTCTCTCTCTCTCTCTCTCTTAGGGCCAAAAAAGGGTAGGGTTGGTTCCAGGTTAACTCCGACCCAACTAGGTCTAAGGTAGACCCAAAGCCGGCCCTAACTTGGGTTGTGTCCAAGTCATTTGGACTCGAACCCAACCCACTATGTGGAGTCGAGTCTATGTCTATGAATAAAAAATATTTTATATTTTTATATTATATGGCTACTATAAATTATATGATTTTATACTAATATATACCAAGGAGGATCGAGCTGGTGGACTCCAACCCACCTCGTTAGGGATCCAGGGTGGACCATGACCTGGGCCCAAACTGAGTCAGATCAAGGTCAAGTGGACCCAAACCCCACGCGTCAGGTCAATGTTTGGGTCCAAACTGGAACTGGTTGGGTCGACCCGACCCATCTCTCTCTCTCTCTCTCTCTCTCTCTCTCAATTCTAAAAGGGAAAAATTTGTATAGAGCCAAGGCTCTAAAAAATCATATTAGAGCCTACCTCAAAAATTTCACCAGAAGAGGTTGTTTTGATGTCCAAATATCATCCTCAAATTGATCATCTCAACATCAAAATGCATGGACATGACAAAAAAATTGATTTCAAGTTTTGGAAATAGTGTATTTTGTAACGTATTTTTGGACCTTCAAATTTCAAGATTTTCAAATTTTCATAGATATGTCGATCTACGCTATTTTTGAGGCTTTAAACTTTTTAAATAAAAATGAAAATACATTTTAAGGCTATCACAAAGATTTTCAGTATTGAAACCACATTTCTCAATACTATTTGAATGTAGGCTCTAAATTGATTGTTTAGAACCTTAGCACCCATTCTAAAAGGCCTCTATCTCGTCTCTCTATTTTTCTCGCATGCTCCAAAGCCTCCCTACGCTTTTTGGGGGGCTTTATTAGTGGCATAATATTCTCGGGGGACTTCTTAGGAAGTTTGTTTTGCGCCCTTTTGTGGTACACACAGAGGAAGCCTGTAGGTTTGTAGAGAGCTCGTAGCGGCCGGCCCATCCTTGGACCTATCCAAGCCATTTAGCCAAAGTAGTGAATGGCATTCTCGGGCCTGGAAATTTGGAGTGGGGCCCAAGTTCCGCTAGGCCGAATTTATAATAACCTGGCCGGAGCCTGGTCAAGTCCAAGTAAATGAGGCTTAGCTGGGCCTTGTTTAAATAAAAATAATTATTTATTATATTTAATATATTATTTTAAAAAAATCCAGGCCGGACTGTATTGTCCCAGGCCCATGCCTGCCTCCAAAAAGTATTTTCTGGCTTACCATGCCGGCCATGGCCAAACCAAGGGGTTTATCATGTAGTCCCAACTCTTCCGGCCCTGGGCGCTTGGCAGCCTTAATTTTATGCGTCAAAGTTTTAGACTAAAATTATTGTAAAAAGGTTTATGCTAATATTCAAATAAATTATTCGAAATATCAAGAAATATAAAGGGTGCGGTTTGTATAGAGTAGAGATTCTAAACAATCAAAGTAAAGTACACCTTTAAATAGTGTTGAGAAATGTGATTTCAATACCGGAAATCTTTGTGATAATCTTAAAATATATTTTCATATTTAATTAAAAAATTTAAAGCTTTAAAAATAGTGTAGATCGAGCAGATCTATAAAAACTTGAAAATTGATGATCCAAAAATGTGTTACAAGATGCACTGTTTCCAAAACTTGAAATCCATTTTTTTTTCTAATGTTCATGTAGCTTGATCTCGAGATGATCAATTTGATGACATCAAAACAACATCTTCTGGTGAGATTTTTTAGGTGAGCTCGAATTTGATTGTTTAGAGCCTCTGCTCAATATAATCTTTTTCCAAATGTAAATGGCCACAAACATGGCCTAGAAAAACTCGGGAAAGAAGATATAATGCCCGATTTTAACATGTCGGGCCTTTGGTTCCTTACATGCCTGATACATAGTTAGCAAGTTAGGGACTATCAATAATTCGGCTCACCATAAAATCGAAAATAAATTATTTTTATTTTAAAAAGTCGGATGAAAAAATCAAGTAAAAAATACGGATCGGTAAAAATACTTCATGTAAAGATATCGCAAATATATCGGACTAGGCTCAACACATTGGAGTACAAAAAACAGTTAATGAGAAAACAATGAAATTTTATTAGTCATTAGAAAGATATCACGACTCACATATAGTTGACGTATGTCCCCATTGTAGTTAATTTTCTAAAATTATTTTAGACAAAATGTTACTACAATGTGGACTAGAAGTATCAAGTTTAGACGTTCTTTATGTAAGCAAGATGCCGAAACAAATAACCATCTATGTCTTCATTGCCCCCTGTCTACCCATTTATTGGGTTGGATCCTGGGTCAAATACAATTTCACTGGGTGACGCCAAGCACGTTTGGGCAACGGTTACAAATTTCTGGATGGCCCTTCTTTAAGAATGGCTTGGCTCTTTGGAAGACCCTTGTGGTGTTCGTTGTGTGGCAGTTATGGACGGAGAGAAATAGCAGGATAAGACAAGATATCAGGGACGCGATCTTAAGACATTTCATTCTATGGTTACAGTCAGCTATTACTTCAAACGGATGTGCCTAAAAAACAATTTCATTCTAATCTCAAAGCTCTATTAGTCTTTAGGACAGTTAAGGTGAAATAAGGAGAATATAAAACCCTCCCCGACCATATTATTGAGCAAAGCTTAACTTTGATGACAGTACAGTGTAACACACAATAGATTGGCAGCTAGAGTAGGTGTACTGTTGAGAGATTACACTTTGGACGTATCAGGGATAGTTTCCTGTCTTTGCCATGCTAGTGAAGCGTAACTGTTGGCAATTAACATGACCGTCAGCACAAATGTTTCATGGAATCGATTTCCATATGTACTATGAGAAGGCACATTGGAGCAGCCAGTGACTAATATTATCATTATTATTACAGAAGGGGCAACATAGAGTCCATGGTAGCAGCCGGTGACTAATATTATCATTATTATTACAGAAGGGGCAACATAGAGTCCATGGTAATTCCTCGTTGTTGAAGAAGGCAAGTCGTGGGAGCCATTGATGGAGGGCCAGCCAAAAAAACCACTTGGGTCTGTGATGGCATTTTGAATATCATATTATTCTGAACATAGGCTGCGAAGTCCCTTTTTGTCGAATGAAATCCTATGTGGCTCTAACTGAGAACAACCCATTGGAGGAAGGAGTCTATACTAAAGAATATGCCTGTGGCTGCAAATGAACATTGAATCTCTCCACCTCCATCCATATTCTAATTATATTACTAAAAGTGGGGATAGCAAGATTTCAAGCCCCAGGGGTGACCTATAAATAACCTGATACCTTAGGTTTAGTTAGTAGACCAAGGTCCTTACGGACATTCGCATCATAAGACTCCCAAATAGATTGTTTAGATAATTATGGACCTGTTTAGAAATCCACCAACTGACCATTAGCCCTTAAGTTAGCTAATCCCTGAAGAATCACCTTCCAAGCGTAAGGGGAATTACTCTTTTTCCCCCCCATATAAACAAATTTCTGAAGTATCTGTGCTTGAAAAATTGAGCTAGTAAAGAAGATGGGTTGGACAGAATCCTCCAAGCCAATTTCACCATACCGAAAATGTTGAAATCAGTAGTATTTCAAATCCTAAATCCCCCCTCTTTAAGAGTAAGACATATATTTTTCCATTTCACCATATGGATTCCTTTATTTTCAACTGGGCATGTTCATAAGAAACTCCGCTGCAATTTTTCCACCATATTGCATGTACGTCTAGGCAAGCTAAAAGATAGAATCCAGATGATGGCTGATTGATTGAGTACCAATTTCAGCAACTGTAGTCTGTCTAAATGTGAAAGAGACAATGCTTGCCATGTCCCTATTTTGCAAAACGAATTTCCCAACCAATCCATGGCAGTGGGAGTGCTTTAAATCCCCATGGAACAAGTGGAAGACCCAGATATCTCACTGGTAGAGAACCTTCATCAAAACGAAGCTCTTTTAAAACCATATGGATGATACCTGTGTAACTCCAAAGAAGAATATCTTTCTTTTCATAAAATTCAATTTCTGGCCCTTTGTCAATTCGAAATATGAAAGGATAGATTTCATAACATTAGCATCATAATCAGATGCTTTACTAAAGATGATCACATCATCAGTGTAAAAAAGGTTAGAGATCTCATAATCACGCCCCTGAGGGACAAGCATGATGAAGTATACCATGCACCAATACATAATCCAACTGTCTACTAAGAGAGGGTGATAGTGGATCCCCATCCTTAGACCATTTTCCCCTCTAAAATAGCTTTTTGGAGACCCATTGCACAATACTGAGAAAGATAAAGTTGAAATACAAAGGCTAAACCAAGATATAAAAAGCTTTGGAAAACCCAATACATGCAATCGTGCAAGGATACAACCCCAATAAACCCGATCGTAAGCATTGGTTAAATCAAGCTGTAAACACATCTTGACCCTTTTGGAATTCTTTTTGCATAGAGAAATAAGCTCATTTGTCATCAAATTGTTATCCGTGATAAGTATCCAATTTGAAAAGATGGATCAAGGAGATTATCTAAAACCACCTCAAATGTATAGAAATAATTTTGCTTATGATCTTATATAAGACATTGTATAAGCCAACTGGTTTGAAATCTTTCATAACACTTGGAGAGTTCACCTTAGGGATGAGACATATAAAGTAGAATTGATTTGTTTTAGAATTTTACCTTTCATGAAGAAATCATTCAAAGACATAAAGAAATCTTTTTTAATCACCTCCCAATTGAATTTGTAAAATTCCATAGAGAAACTATCTGGACTTGGGGCGCTTTCTCTCTTCATATTCCAAATACATGTTGTTATCCCCTCCAATGTCATTTCCTCAATTAGATGCATTTTCTGATTAAAGTTTAGCACAACAGAGGGTAAAAATTGACTTTCCATATGAAAGTTAACATTGCTTTCCTATGCAAGTAGGTACTCAAAATAACCAATCATGTGTTTCTCAATATCTAACTCAAGAGAAATCCCATTTTGATCATTGAGAAGGAAGCATAATTCTATGATTCGTCCTTTGGAGCATCATATGACTGGTACTATGTTATTATTAGGGAAATTTGAGTGGGAAGCCCTAAGAAGCATTATCCTCTAAATATTTCTTAACAAAATAACAACCACGTTATTGCAAATCATATAAAAAACATTATCAAAGTAAAAAACATAATGAGTAAGAAATCTAAATCTATATCCAAAGCATGATTTAAAGTGGAACCAAGTGAACTATAAAATCTGTTGATATAATTTTTTGGTCTTGCGTGGAATTTTTTCATCGTTTTTGTCAAATGTCAAGCTTTCTAAATTCCACATAACTTTTCTGAATTGGTATTTTCCTTTTTTTTTTCATTTAAATTCTTACTGCTTAAAACAACACACAAAACCAACAAATTACGATTTTTATTTTTTTTAAAAACTGTTGACTTGGACGTATTATCATCCAAAAAATAGACTCTAATTTATTTATTTTTTATCATCCAAAAAAAAGATTAATTTGTAAAATGAAATGATATAGTTGAACATGAACTCAGTGGGAGTGTAGTCCCACGTGAACCATACTAAACAAATGATATTTGCTGATACCAGACTGAGCTTAACGAGCTAGGTCAGTTGGTTGAGAAAAACATATGTTACCTGGGCATAGAAAACTATCTGATAAGGTTTCTAATAGGTCAGCCCTTGATGAGGTCAAAGTATGCCAAGATGAGTGAGTCGAGGGACTGTGTGACCCTTGTATGTGATGGTGGCCTTTAGAGACAAGAGCCAAAGCCTTATCTGCTAGCCATCACATAGCATGCATAATGATAGCCATTTTGGAAAAGCGAACCACCTTTTAGGATGAAGCTTATGCATATACGAGATATACTCATATGTGCCATAATTGCATCTGGTCTACGTGACCTTGGTACATCTCTAAGGGAGAACCTAAAATCCACAAACTAAGACTATAATCCCTTGGCTTATCGACCAGACATTGGTGACCCACTAATGAGCCCCTGCATGGATTGTAGGTCATGAAAAATATTGGGTCGATTTGATAAAGCAACTATTGACCGTAGTCCGCATTTGAAGGTGAAGTGCTGCCCCAATATTGGTCTATTTAATTCCTAGATCATATAGATCTTTTTCTCATTTAATGAATTTAATTATGTTTGTTTCAATGATATATGATTTTTAGAATTATTATTTGAATTTTTCTAGATCTCTAGATTTCTTATTTATTAAATTTAGATTTATAGAAAAAGATATTGATTTTCAATTAATTTAAATATTCAAATTTGATTTTATAGATTTTTAAAAATCATATAATTAATTTTAATAATTTTAATATTACATGGGAGGCCCAATATGTTAATGAGCCCACCGTTGTATGTGGGTGGGGCGCATGATGTACCACCTAGGGTGGCACACCCCACCCTAATGAAACTTCCCTTGTGTTAGTCCAAGCTTTCGCTTGAAGAGAAAGCTTTGAAGTGTTTTTGGAAATATTTTACCTTGAGGATGCTTTCAAAGGATTTTTGAAAAGCATGAGAATGCTTGTGTATAATTTTGGTATATTTTGAATGAAATTATTTTATTTAATTTCTATTAATGGGAAAATAGTTTAGGAATATGGGATAAAGGTTCTAGTACATTCGGTAATGTTGATGGCCCATCTATGGAATGGATGGCTCAAATCTCTCACCTCACAAGTCTCCCAAGATCAATGGTTCATATTCAATCTCACAAGAAGAGACAAGCAAAAAAAAACTTTAAGAAATCATAATCTTATTCAAGCACTATTAAAAAAAGATTGATCGCTACCCAAATCTCTACACCTTATCTCCTACACCTAATTACCATATCTATCTCTCACGTCCCATAAAGGGGGCTTGCCCCACTTAGAATATCTCTCTCTCTCTCAAAAGAAAGTCTTTCTCTCTCTCCCTCCCTCAAGAGACCCAAAGGGGCACACCCTACTCTTTCATCTTTGATATCTCTCTCGTGGTGGTATTTACAATTTTCTCATGATCGCTCATCTCTCATTGAGGTTTTAGACTGTAGGTTTGTAGTAGAAAAGAGAAGCATCTCTCTCAAACTAGGTTGCTAAGGGAATTCACTTATGGTTTGTATTTGTGATCAAATGGGTTCATGTTCTATTGGTGTGATTTGGCCTAAACTTGTTTTTCCAGTTGAGATTGAAGGTTGATTGTTGATCCCGCACCATCAGAAGGTGGTGACTCGGTATAGGGTATAATAAACACGGTTGAGGTAATCTCCGACACTTTCTTTTTTTTCTCGCCATATTTAATTATATTGTCTTTATATTATCAAGCAAAAGAATTATCGATATTTTCTTTGTTTAAATAAAATTGGTTTAATGGCATCAAGGTTTTTAAGATTTTGGATTTATTAGTTTTATTTTCCTTGAAGCAAGAGTTATTGTAGTAAAACTACTCATTAGTGATCTTTACCAAAAGAATAGAAAAATAAAAAGAAAATGGGTAATAAGAAGAAAAATAAAAAAATATATCCCTCGCCAATATTGCATTAGTCTTTCTTTCAAACCAATGTTTGAAACCACTACTCGGAGCGAGTGCTCGGTCATGCTCGATCTGAGTACTCGGCAAGAATCTGAGTAAATCGGTCCAGTAGTTCTGAGTATTGTAGCAGTAGAAAAAGGTTAAAAAATTATAAAAAAAATAAAAACAAACTCCAAAAAGGAATGGAATGTATGTTAAATTAGGACTAAGCAAAAAAAAAAATCAAAAGAGGTTAAAAAAGTACTAAAAAAAATATTTTCAAAAATCAACTTGTGATTAGGGTTATTTTCAAAATAATCCAAAAAAAGATGGAAAAACATGGAAATAAGTATTTATCACCAAAATAATTTTCAATCTTTGTCAAAATGGTAGAAATCATAAAAAAATATATCACATATAAATTCCTTAGTTTTTGGGTTTTTTATATTGTTTTTTAATATCTTCAAGTGGGACCCAACTCCAGGGAACTCGGGCTCCCTAGCGAGCCTGGTACTCGGGACTAGGACCGAACAGTCAAACACTGGTGACAACTCTCCCTGATTTCATAAACCAACCACAAAGAACATTCTCTTATGCTAAGCTCTTCCTCTCCATAGACAAGAAAGTCCCAACATTGTGATTTGAAGGATCACATCAGTGCTCATATTGGAGTCTTTTCTGCCCTTATTGGAGTGTTTTCTATGGCATTAGAATGCCGACCACAATGAAAACCAAAACACATGGGGTAATGGACATGGTGATCCACCGTTTCAACAGGGTGCATGCAAAAAATTGGACCAATTTAGTTTGGAAAATGGTTTGATAGGGCTGCAACCACCCTATCAAAGTAAGTAAAGCCTCACCTTATAACTCATCCAAAATTACAATCCAAGTATCTGAAGCCGTTTATATCCATTGTATTATTGGAAAACCACAACCACAACCACGACGATTTGAGATGAGGCCTTATTTTGTTTTCATAAAACCTAGGCCATATAGAAACCTCATCCTTTTAGTTTTTCTGAGCGCAGTTACTTGCCTTAAAATTCTGTATTCATTAATTCAAGAGTTGCAGCATAGTTTCTTAGGGTTTGTCGTACTTCACGAGGAACTCGGGGCCTCTTCAGGAAAGTCATGAAATTTATAGCTTAAAATACACAAGTGTTGCCACGCTTACGCCCTACATATTGAAAAAACCTTAACAGAAAACAATAGTTTATGTTTGGTGGGATATACAGGCCGCATAAAAATTCTTTTATAGGTGCGGTTTGCATGGAGCCTAGGCTCTAAACAGTCAAATTAGAACCTACATTCAAATAGTGTCAAGAAATGTGGTTTAAATACTGAAAATCTTTGTGATAGCCTTAAAATATAGTTTCATATTTATTTATAAAGTTTAAACCTTTTAAAATAGTATAGATCGACAGATCTATGAACAATATAAAATCTTGAAAATTGATGGTCAAAAAATGCATTACAAAATATATTATTTCCAAAGCTTAAAATCCATTTTTTTCTCATGTCCATACATCATGATGTCGAGATGACCAATTTGAAGATCTTTGAGCATCAAAACAACCTCTTCTAGTGAAAGTTTTGATGTAGGCGCAAATTTGATTGTTTAGAGCCTTGATTGTATATAAACTTTTGCCTTCTTTTATTATGTCATGTTTTTATCATTGGTACATGTAGTTCATAGTCACCCCCTAGCTGCCACATGGAACTTCTATAAATGTATTTTTAGAAAGAACAGGATTGGTGGGGATTGGTGACTTGAATTGTCCTCTGGAAAAACCGGTTTGGTTTTGCGGATTGGCGATCCGATTGAGTGAACTTTCTAATAAAAAATAAAAAAATTCAAAAGAAAAGTAGGGCTGATTCTATCTGGTTCTCTGATAAAATCGATAGAACTACTTGGTTATGTCAAAAAGTAACCAACTTGTTGATAGAAAAATTGGTTAGTTCTGAATAATTTGCAAGATTTGGATGAACAATTTCCAATCCAATCCGGAGCACTATTTTTTTAAGCCTTGGATGTATCACGAAATGTAACAACTTTGGTCTTAAAAATTTAGTCAACCAGAATGCCACCAAAATTGAGACGAGATGGTGAGAGGGAAGATTGTGACCTTCATGCCAAGTATAAAAGATAGTCTTCTTTGTTTTTTTCCCTTGAATGACTGGTCTTCTATTTTCCCAATGAAACAAGGTAAACAGTCTTTGTTCAAACAAAGAATTTTTTTACATTTGGAGAGAAATGTGTATCGCACATGGGGTTGCCACTGGGCCCAGGCCTGGCCCGAGGCCTAAGAAAAGGTCAAAAAACCTGAAATTACTTCGGTCCTGACGATTAGATACGGCCTGAAAAAAGGCTGTTGGGCTTGGCTGGGCCGGCCCATTCAGAATCCTGTTTTTTTTCCTTGCTCTTCAAATTTTTCTTATTTGTAGTAAACCAAAAAAATATTTGTAGTAAACCAAAAAAACAAAAAGTATGCAAAATTAGTTTTTAGAGAGAAAGATATTGTGTTTCTAAAAAGAGAGAGGTGAGGTTGACATAAAGCGTCTAAATGGGTCAGGCCAGGATTTAACGGGCCACATTGTTTTTGAAGCTTACCGGGGCAGCCGGGCCTATGGTATTGGACATTACTAGCCATTCTGGGGCTGGCCCGTTAAAGGATCGACCGGCCCAGATGAAGAGTGTTTTCCTTTATCCCAGCCCTAAATCCATGACAGGACCAAATCACGGTCGAGACCATTGGCAACCGTAATCGCACATAGCCAGTACATTGGTCACCATTTGCTTATCATTTAGTACCGAAGAGTGATAAACAAATTCACAGCAGAATTTTAGTGATCATTATGATCCACTATATGTTATATATACACACCATACAAGTAAGGTGCACGTCAAAATTGATAGAAGCAATTTTAGTGTTTAAAACTTTACAATAGCTTAAAAATCGATGTTCATTCAGAGAGCTCTCAGAAGTTGCAGGAAGCTGGAGTGATGGAGAGCTCTCCTGTGTTATGTGAGAGTAGTGTCTTGAACGAAAATCCCGAGTCTGAGGAGCCACGAAGAGGAGGAGAAGGGGATGCTCATGATTCTAAGAGATTGTATACTATGAGAGTATTCATTTTTAGTACAAGTTAGCCACAATCATTTTTGTCCATTGAGTGTGAAATCTAAATAGATTGAGACATGTGACAATATTGGAAAAATTTTATTTTGGATTTTGTACATAAACAATGGCACATCATCAACCATCAGATGTCAAATCTAACGGTCAATAATGATTATGACCTCCTCGTAATCTAAAGTAAATGATCTTATTATATATATTTGTTTATATATAACAATGCATTGTCATGCGTAAGCATGATAATTAAATGAACTAATGGCTTATGACTTGTGAGGAAATTATCGTTAATTTTTTCCATGAACATGCAATTTATTCTTCTTCTCTTTTTTTTAAAAGATTAATACTTTTATTATTAACTTTCAAGGACCAATAATTACATTTCCAAGATGAGGTCATTAGAGACAATGAGATCTACTAAAGAACTCCCAAGTTTGGTAAGCCGGTCCGCATTTGCCTCACTGTACACATAAGTAAAGGAAATATTCAAAACAACACATATGTCTAAAAACTTCAAACAAGGAGATCAAGGGCTATGTTACCTTTTGCTCCTTTGTGCACTACTTAATAACATTAAGAGTGTCTCCTTCCACCAGAATTGCACCAACTATCCCCTTATTTTGAATGATGAACAGGCAGTACAAGAGAGAAGAGAGGAGATGAGATGGACAAAAAATACCCCTTACCTCATTTTTCTTTAATTATGCATGCAATGTGAATGCATCAAGAAAGAGACTATTCCCTTTATCGACCAACAGTATTTTTCTATCACATTAACCCTTTGGGGTTGTGTTTTGTGGTGGCGTTCAAGGCCTAAAAGCAATTGTCTAGGGCTTGAATCCCTTATTGCTCTTCAATAAAAGTAGCAAAACATATATCAGAATATGTTAAACAAGGTCAAGGCCCATGCTTAGTCAATAACCCCTGTTGCTTTACCTTTAAAATAAGAGTGCAGTCTGTATAGAGTTGAGGCTGTAAGCAATCAAAGTAAAGAGTACCTACAAATGGTGTCTAGAAATATAGTTTCAATGCTAGAAATTTTTGTGATAGCTTTAAAATATATTTTCATATTTAATTATCAAATTTCAACATTAATTACAATATTGAAACCACATTTCTCGACAG
>NW_006498404.1:7886330-7904833 GCF_000471905.2 Amborella trichopoda
TAACAAGAAGAAAGAAAAAGTAAAAGAAAGAAGAAGACGTAGAGAGAGACGACTCCTACCTTCCTTCCTTCTTACTACTACTAACCAAACCAACCACTACTCCTACACGAGAGAGAGAGAGAGAGAGAGAGAGAGAGAATTATATACTGATTTTGCCAGCACGAAGTTTCAAGGTAAAAACGATGAGTGCTTGAGAATTGATGACAAACAGTGGATTCAGAAGACAGGCAAAGAGGCGAGGGACCTCAAACAGATCAGAGAGTCAAAATATAACTCGGTATAGAGACAGATCAGAGAGTTGAATCACGACTCGGCAGAGAGACATATAAGAGAGTCGAAACTCAAAGTTGCAGTGACTGGGTGAATATCAAACTAGTATTAAAAATCGGCGACAATGCTTCAGGGACGAGGAATGGTCAAGTTTCTCTGAAGAGATTCAGCGTCGATTAACCATATAAATATACATACTTATCTTTTATAAACAAATTACAGATGAAAAAATATAGAAATAAATCGCATATTCCTATACTATATCCAGACTTATTATAAATACAAGATATTATATCCACCCTTCCCAAATATATGGATTACAATATATATACACCTTCCATATTAACTTGATAATATGTATATACTTTCATTTCACAATTTCGATGCTTAAAAATTCCCAATCGATCATCTTGACCTCAAGATAAATGGACATGAGAAAAAATAGGTTTCAAGTTTTAGAAATAGTGCCTCTTGTGATATATCATCTAGACTGATAATTTTTGAGATTTTCAAGTGTTTATATATCTACTCAAACTGTATTATTTTCAAATATTTAAATTTAATAAGTAGCAATAAAAAAACGTTCGAGGCCATCACAAAAATATCTCATACTAAAACAATATCTTTCAATATAATTTGAAAATACCTCTCACTTTGATTGATGGAAAACTGTTTCACGCAGGCTTGAACCGCATATGACTAAAGATGGATGCAACTAGGCGTTTCATCTAAAAACATCGGAAGTTAACAGTCCAAATGTTTTCTTACTAGAATTATTATTTCTAATTTTTAAAATTTATTTATTTATTCACGTTCATGATCTCCATGTTAGAGATTACAAGTCTTTAAAAATTAAAATACAAAAATCCATCTCAAAAATAAATTTATTAATGAACCCGCATTTCTACATATGCAGGATTGGCCGCATAGAAGCGGGGTGGTTGATTGATTAGGGTTTCAGCCTTATACGACGCCCAATATATAATGCGTCTACAATTGTGGAATGCTGGTTTCTATAGGGAACGGTGAGCTTCAGCATTCACAACAATTTAGTAAAAGACGGTCCGTTTTGGCGTACTGTGAAATTATTTTAAATTCAATTGTATGTTATATTCTCAATCTCAATAAAAATATCTCGAAATCGTCGGAATAACTTTACATGTGACATGGGTCCCTATCGCACGTGCCAGAGCCCATCCCTTAACGAGAAGGAGCTCCTTTCCCTTTATGCTCCTTATCAGTAAAAGGGGCCATCTCTCGCAATATTTCGTCCGCTTGCGTATATTTCGGCCGCTGATTATCCCCGCCGCATACCCGAACATTTCGCCCTTTCCTTCTCGGCAAAATCTCGGTCAATCATCATCTCTCTTGATAGCTCCCCTCCGCGGCCCCAACCAAACGGTGAATCGCCGTCTCCTCCTCCTCTTTGCGTCCGTCCATTCCGGATTTTCGTGCAAGACACCCTTCAAAATATCGTGCAACGATTCAAACACAGTAGTGTTTTCCGAAGCCATGAAAGAATGGAGGGTATCCATGAAAATCTTAACTAATGCATAATTTATTAATTAATAGGTGATTTGTCATCGTATCGTACCAATATGTTGGTATTAATTAATAGGTGATTTGTCATCATAATCGCACCAACTTTTTCAGTATAGATAGCGTTATGTGGAACGAGACTTATATATCCCTTTGTCTCTCATTATTATAAGGAAATGTTGTGGAACTTAAAATCTTTATATTTATTAATATCAATGTGGAGATGATCAATTAGAAAGTTTTTCAACACTAAAAAACTTTTTTCTATGGATTTTTGAGGTGCAACTGTAATTCTACATTTTAAAGTTTCAATTTTTCCATAAATAGAAAAAAGTAGACATCTCACTCGAAGTAAGACACCCCATCAAGCGTGACGTTGTCCTAGATGATCCTGAAGTGGTCTTTGCCACAAAACGTAATCATGAATTTAAAACCACAATTTCATTGACGCATTTAAAATACTGTTACTTTTATTTTCTCCAAATTGAAAAAAAAAACCTTCAATTAAACCTCATTAACGCTCTTTTTTTCACATGTTTTTTATCAAAATAGACTTCATAGTAGTCATATGATTTTGAAGCCCTAGCATTACGTACCGTAATGAATCCCCATTTTATACGGCATTTCAAATTCCGTGATAACTCAAAATATTTTAAATGCCAAAATTGAGGAAAAAAGGTACGTACGAAGTTTATGAAAGTTGAAAGTTATTTTCTAATTTGTCAAAAATTAAGGTCTATTTATGATCATTTCCCAAAAAAAAACCAATGGTGGTGTAACTTTAATACTCAAATGAAACTCGTCCTTTTTTTTGGTGCAGTTTGTATAGAGCCGAGGCTCTAAACAATCGAAGTAAAGCGGACTTTCAACTAGTGTCGAGAAATATGGTTTCAATAATAGAAATCTTTGTGACAGCCTTAAAATAAATTTTTATTTTTTAATTATAAATTTAAAGCTTCAAATATAGTGTAGATCGAGCTGATCGATGAAAACTTGAAAATGTTGAAAATTGATGGTCCAAAAATGCATCACGAGAGGCACTATATCAAAAACTTGAAATGTATTTTTTCTCATGTCCATGCATCTTGATGTTAAGATGATCAATTTGAGGACATTTAGCATTAAAACAGCCTCTTCTAATGAAATTTTTTAGGTGAGCTATATTTTGATTGTTGAGAGCCCGGGCTCTATATAAACGTTTTCCTTTTTTTCTTCTCTCTTTCTACTTTATTTTTTATTTCTCAAAGGCCCCATGAAACTTTTAGCACCCCTGTTCTATCTATTAAGACCAGCTCTAATGGTAGCATGGAGTCAGTTGGTGGCGACTCATATGCCTTTTTAATTGACCAAAATACAAAATTCGGTTAATGAGTTTTAGGTAATAAGAAATAAGAAAAGAAGAGACAATTAGTTTGGGTTAGTAAATGAGAGAGAGAGCTAAGAAAATCATTGCATCATTAATTTGAGAATAAGGAAACAAAAGAAAAATAGCCGGATCACTTACAAAAAGAAACAGGAGAAAAAGAATAATTAAATCACTAATGATATCCTGTTGTTTTGGGTCAAATACAGTAAGCAAACGAGGAAATCTAAGATAAACTGTGGTGGTACATCATAATAACGATGTATGCAACAGGAGCCAAAATTTTGACACTCAACCTCCATGCCATGGAAAAAACCAGCTTATTTTTCTCTTTTTGAAACCGTATTGAACTTACCCAAAAAAACAAAACCAGATTGATAAGTGCCGGCTAGCCATATTTTCATGATCAAATGCATCAGGAATATTTCCAAAATCTAGCTCTATGAATTAGAGTTGCTTTAACATCCGTCCTTAACAAATGGATAGGCACTTTAGATACCAAAAAAAAAATCCTCATAAAAAGGTGAAGATGCGTTATTACTTGACTTTGGGTTTTGAGAGAGAGAGACCAAGTTTAGAGAGAGAGAGAGAGGAGAGAGAGAGATGATGGGAGAGTTGTAGAAACCCAGTGACTTTGGGTATGACTTAAAGGCGCAAGAGAGGGGAGAGAGAGAAAAACGAAGTTTCGAGAGAGACCTAGGGCTTAACAGGAAATTAGGTTTTGATAAAAAAAGACTTATTTAAAAAATTGTTTAGATCAATAATTTCAGGTCAAAAGAGTCTAGGAGTTGTATTAAAGATTTAATGCCCATAAAAATGGTATAAAATCTTACTCCATTGATCCTTTGCTAAATGGATGCCCAAAAATAAAGGTACAAATAAATTTTCCCTAAAGTTTAAAACAAAAACCATGTTTTTCCTTATTCAAGAAGTTGGTGGTCGATATTATTGACCAATAACATCTTAGGTCTAAAATTAACTTTAAGGTGAATTTTTCAATAGAACATCTTTTGAATAGGTGCCACGAGTGAATGCTGCCTAAAACGAAAATAAACTAAAAAAAGCACATCGGTCTTTGTTTCAACTTTTCAAGTGGAATTTTATGTTCGGGTCTGTATATTCTAGACCTTTTATATTCTTGTATTTGATAAAAGAAATTTGCAATCTCTATTGGCCGTGAAATACTACAGCTTAGGTATATTAGTGTTGGGATGGGTTTCCCTATGTGGGTGAAGCCCATATGGAGTAAATCCTTTAAGGAGTAAGAGCATTTCAGTCATTTTGTCCATTATATGCTAAATGAGGGTTTTCCTCATTCGTTTTTAACAAGTGAGATTAGAAGAGAGAGAAGAGGGGAGAGGAGAAAATTATGGGTTTTTCAAGCAATCATCATCAAGAGCTCGATCGGATCGTCATTCGTGGTCCGATCGACCTGAAATTTTGATAGCAGATTCGCAACACATGGTTCTTCATTTTGAACAATGTGATTAATGTTTGGAGTCCTCTAACTTAGTTTTGTAGAGCCGTCTTTGCTGCCTCTGTTTTGGTGAGATTTCTTCAATTTTCTCTTTTTCGGAGTTCATCTTGTTTATGATATTTGCCAAGAATCTATTGTTCTTGATGATTGGTATTGTTGTATGCCTCTAGTTTTAACAAGAGAAGACTCTTGTATATTCCTATTATTTGGTGATAGTGGAAGCTTTAGGTGGACTATGGTCCATGTATTTTACTTCTCACTTTGGGGAGGTTTTCCACATAAAAATTGATGGTATTTATGTATTTATTTGTAGTGTATTTGGTTGCTGATTTGGGAGCTTAATAATTGCCTTCAATGTGTTTGATATATTGCTATCTACTACTTCCTATTTGGTTCACTCAAGAGGGGAATAATTGTTTTATTCCATTGTGCTTGTTGATCAGGTATCACCCAGTTTGTCTTTTTTCCCAATAAAGTGGTATCAGAGCATTGTGGTTACTGAATTTAGGATTTGTGATTGCTGAATTATTTATCTTAGGTTGAACAATGGAAACTAATATAAGTACAATGGTTACTTTAAATAGTTCAAATTATCATGTTTGGAAAGGAAAAATGGAGGACTTTCTTTATGTGAAAGATTATTATCTACCGATTTTTGCTAGTGAGAAACCCTCTAATAAGACCGATGGGGAATAGAATATATTTCATCGGCAAGTGTGTGGGTACATTAGACAGTGGGTGGATGATAATGTGTTGAACCATATTAGTGGAGAGACACACACACACACTTTATGGTCCAAGCTCAAGCAATTGTCTGCTCGAAAGACTGGGAATAATAAACTATTTTTGATCAAGCAAATGATGGCTTTGAGATACCAAGATGACACTCCATTGACAGATCACTTAAATTCATTTCAAGGAATCATTAATCGGCTGGCCGCGATGGGTATCAAGTTTAATGACAAGATACAACGATTATGGCTTCTTGGTACTTTGCCAGACTCGTGGGAGACGTTTAGGACGTCATTATCTAACTCAGCTCTAGATGGTATAATTTCGATAGATTTGGCTAAGAGTAGTATTCTAAATGAAGAGATGAGAAAAAAGTCACAGGGTTCCTCTTCACAATCAGATGCTGTGGTCGCCGAGAAAAGGGGGAGGAGTAAGAGCCAAGGTCCGAAGAATAGAGACAAGAGCAAAGGTAAGTCCAACATGTTTGCAAAATCTGAGTGTTGTCATCGTGGTCTGAAGGGCCATACTAAGAAGTATTGTCGGAAGTTTAAGAGAGAGAATAAAAAGGAAAAAGGTAAAGAAAAGAAGAGAGATGATGACAATGATGACGATCGAGTTGCCACCACTACCGGGGATTTTCTCATTGCATATAATATTGATGTTAACCTTGCATGCCATGAGACAAGTTGGGTGATGGACAGTGGTGCTTTCATTCATGCTACATCTTGGAAGGACTTCTTCACATCTTATAGACCCGGTAACTTTGGGGTTGTAAAGATCGGCAATGATGGTTTGGCCAAAGTTGTTGGCATAGGAGATGTTTGTTGGAAACCAATACTGGCACAAAGCCACTTTTCAAGGATGTGAAACATGTTCCTAACATCCGTTTGAATTTAAATTCTGCAGGTAGACTTGATGATGAGGGCTTCTATAATACCTTCAGTGATGGCCAATGGAAGCTCCCCAAGGGTGCTATGATTGTGGCAAGAGGCAAAAAGTGTTCAACATTGTTCTTATTGCAAGAAAAGCTTTCCAAAGGCATTATAAATGCACTGAAGAATGAGGATACAATTGGGTTGTGGCACAAGAGACTCGGTCACATGAGTGAGAAGGGAATGATGGTGTTGTCCAAGAAGAAGCTCCTATCTGGAATGAATGGTACACATTCATTGCTTGGTAGGGAAGAATAACAGAGTTTCCTTCAAGAGTACAAATGTACTTGATTTAGTACATTCTGATGTGTGTGGTCCTATGAAGACGAGAACGATTGGCGGCTCTCTCTATTTTGTAACCTTCATTGATGACCATTCAAGGAAGTTATGAGTTTATACCTTGAAGACAAAGGATCGGGCGCTAGATGTATTCAAGAATGTTCAGGCTTCAGTTGAGAGACAAACTGGAAAGAATTTGAAATGCATCTGCACATATAATTGGGGAGAGTATTTAGGACCATTTGATGATTATTGTAGAGAACAGGGTATTCGGCATCAAAAGACACCTCCAAAGACTCCTCAGTTGAATGGTTTAACTGAGAGAATAAACATGACACTAGTGGAGAGAGTCAGATGTTTACTTTCACAAGCAGGGTTGCCTAGATCCTTTTGGGATGAGGCTTTGAGTGCAATTGTACACGTGTTGAGTCTGACACTATGTGTTCCATTAAGTTTGATGTGCTAAACAAAGTTTGGGCAGGCATAGATGTTTCTTATGATCATTTGTGTGTCTTTGGATGCAAGGCATTTGTGCATATTCCCAAAGACGAGAGGTCTAAAATTGATGTCAAGACACGACAGTGTGTATTTGTGGGTTATGGTCAAGATAAATTTGGCTACAGATTATATGATCCTATTCAGAAGATAATTATTAGAAACGAGATGTTGTATTTATGGAAGATCAGATCATACAGAATATTGATAAGATAGAGAAGATAGTGCCTCAACATAGTGATGATTTGGTTGAGTTGAATCCAGTTCCTCCAACACAAATGCCATAACAGGTTGGAGATGAAGTTCAGAATGACCAGCAAGGTACAGGTGATGCAGGTGCTCCCATACAGGTTGAGACAGATGATGGTTCTCATGAGCAATTGTCAGTACCAGAAGTTCCACCACCTGTTCCATTCAAGAGGTCTACTAGAGACCGACGGCCTTCCACACGGTATTCTACATATGACTATATATTATTAACTGACGGGGGAGAGCCCCAATGTTTTGAAGAAGCCACGGAAGATGAACACAAGAATGAGTAGGTCGAAACCATGCAAGATAAGATGAAGTCATTGCATAAGAATCACACTTTCGAGTTGGTGAAGTTGCCTGAGGGTAAAAGGGCTCTGAAGAACAGGTGGGTGTATAGGGTGAAGCAAGAAGAACACACCTCACGTCCTTGGTACAAAGCTAGATTGGTTGTCAAGGGATTTAGTCAGAGAAAAAACATTGATTTTGATGAGAGCTTCTCTCCAGTTGTAAAGATGTCATCCATTCATGTGGTCCTTAGTTTAGCAGCTAGCCTTGACTTAGAGGTTGAGCAGATGGATGTGAAGACTGCTTTCCTTCATGGTGATTTGGAGGTAGAGATATACATGGAGCAGCCAGAGGGTTTCAAGGTGAAAGGAAAAGAGGATTATGTGTGCAGATTGAAAAAAAGTCTTTATCGCTTGAAACAGGCACCGTGACAGTGGTATAAGAAGTTTGAGTCATTTATGGGGAAACAAGGCTATAAGAAAACTACTTTCTGACCATTGTGTTTTTTTTTCAGAAATTCTTTAATGATGACTTTATTATTCTTTTGCTCTATGTTGATGACATGTTGATTGTTGGCAGGAATGCTTCGTGGATTGATAGGTTGAAGAAGCAGTTGAACAAGTCTTTTGCCATGAAAGACTTAAGGCCAGCAAAACAGATTCTTGGCATAAGAATCATTCGAGACAGGTATGCCAAGAAGTTGTGGTTATCACAAGATAAGTACATAGAAAAAGTGTTTTAAAGATTCAAGATGGCCAAAGCTAAAGTGGTTAGCTCTCCTCTTGCTACTCACTTTAGACTGAGCACCAAGCAGAGCCCTTCTACTGATGAAGAGAAGAAAAACATGGAAAGAGTTCCATTTTCCTCAGCAGTGGGAAGTTTGATGTATGTCATGGTTTGCACAAGGCTAGACATAGCTCACGCAGTTGGCATAGTTAGTCTTTTCCTCTCAAATCCAAGAAGGTAGCATTGAACTGCGGTCAAGTGGATTATGAGGTATCTTCAAGGCACTTCCAATTTGAGACTTTGTTTTGGAAGTGAAAAACCTTTGTTGATTGTCTACACAGATGCAGATATGGCTGGGGATGTTGATTCCTGTAAGTCTACTTTGGGTAACTTGATAACTTTCTCAGATGGAGCTGTAGCTTGGCAATCAAGATTACAGAAATGTGTTGCACTTTCTACTACTGAGGCAGAGTTCATTGCAGCAACGGAAGCCTGCAAAGAGTTGCTATGGATGAAGAGGTTTGTGCAGGAGCTTGGCTTCAAACAAAAGCGGCATGTGTTGTTTTGTGATAGTCAAAGTGCTATCCACCTTTGTAAGAATTCAACTTTTCATGCTAGATCAAAGCATATTGATGTGAGGTATCATTGGATAAGGGATGTTTTAAATTCCAAGTAGCTAGAAATTGAGAAAATCCTTACTGATCATAATGGCTCTGATATGTTGACGAAGGTTTTACCAAGGGAGAAGCTTGAGGTTTGTCGTTTGATCACTGGGTTGGCGAATCCCTCCACATAGTCGGGAGGGGGATAATTGGTGGGTTGGGTTGGGTTTCCCTCCATGTGGAGGATGACCCAAAGTTCATCCTTTTTTGGGTGAAGCTCATATGCAGTAATTCCCATATGGAGTAAGGGCATTTCAGTTATTTTGTGCATTATATGTTAAATGAGATTTTTCCTCATTCATTTTCAACAAATGAGATTAGAAGAGAGAGAAGAGGGGAGAGGAGAAAATTTTGGGTTTTTGAGTCATTGTGCAGTCATCATCAAGAGCTCGATTGGATCGCCATTTGTGGACCGATCGACCTGAAATTTTAACAGCTGGTTCTCAACACATGGTTCTTTAGTCTGAACGGTGTGATTGATGTTTGGAGTCCTCTAATTCAGTTTGTAGAGTCTTCTTTGCTGCCTCTATTTTGGTGAGATCTCTTCTATTTTCTCTTATTTGGAGTTCATCTTGTTTATGATATTTGCCAAGAATCTATTGTTCTTGATGATTGGTATTGTTGTGTGCCTCTAGTTTTAACTAGAGAAGACTCTTGTGTATTCCCATTATTTGGTGATAGTGGAAGCTTTGGGTGGACTACGATCCAGTGCTTTTTACTCCTCACTTTGGGGAGGTTTTCTATGTAAAAATTAATGGTGCTTATGTGTGTGTTTGTGGTGCATTTGGTTGCTGATTTAGAAGCTTAATAATTTTCTTTAATGTGTTTGATATATTGCTATTTACTTGATTACTTCCTATTAGGTTTACTCAATAGGGGAATAATTGTTTTGTTCCGTTGTGCTTGTTGATCGGGTATCACCCAGTTTGTCTTTCTTCCCAATAAGTAGAATGTCTAAGAAAATATTTTTAAATGTGATGTATCACGCTTTAAATTGGCTGATTTGATGTCTAACCACTATAAATGATTGTAACCTCTTTGTAGAAAACATAAACTCGTTGCACATCTTCCCTTTGTGGTTTACTACTTGAGGCACCATAAGAAAGAAAGACAATCTATAATTGGCAACTATACTAGATTTAGTTTTCCATCAAAAGTAAAAGGCATGCCTTACGCATATTTCCAAAAATAATAATTATTACATACCTCAACATGTTCATAGAATCATTCCCCTAATTATAATTAGGAAAAAGTTTATATAGAGCCGAGGCTCTAAACAATCAAATTAGAGCCCACCTCAAATATGCATGGACATGAGAAAAAATGGATTTCAAGTTTTGAAAATAGTACATCTTGTAACGAATTTTTGATCGTTAATTTTCAAGACTTTCAAGTTTTCATAAATATGCTCGATCTACACTATTTTGAAGCTTTAAATATTGTAAATGAAGATGAATTTTTTTTTAAGACTATCACAAAGATTTCTAGTATTGAAACCACATTTCTCGATACTATTTGAAAGTGGGCTTTACTTTGACTGTTTAGAGCCTTTGCTCTATACAAACCGTACCCTTATAATAATGTTCAACTTCCTAAAAAAGAGTAGATCATGCATGCAACAACATTTCAAAGCATCTAGAGAATGTATTGTTTGGAGAATGTGAATGCATCAAGAGAGGGACAATTCCCTTTATCCACTTAAAAATGTATTATCACAAGAACCCATTGGGGTTGTATTTTGTCGTGGGGTTCAAGGCGTAAAGTCATAGTCTAGGGTTTGAATCTCATATTACCCGTCAATAAAAGCAGGACAAATATGTTAAAGAAGGTTAAGAACAATGCTTAGTCAATAACCAGTGCTGCTTTTACCTTTACAGGAATGACCTTAATACATTGACTATTTTCACGAGTCATTCATGTAAAAAGTGAGTAGCACATGCAATGCAACATCGGGATTTGCATCTCTTCATTGTTGATGGACCTGAGAAGCTTAAACACTTTTAGAAAATAATTGGATCCATGCATTTTTGGATTCATCTTGTCATCAATTCGACAAAAAAAAAAAAAGGGATGTATACTGTGAGACCATTTATTTTTTGTAGTTATCACAATCATCTCTTCCCATTAGATCTGGAATTTGAACACTTAGAACAATGAAAAAAATTATGGACTCCTAAACTTGTAGATCGATTCAAAGTTGTAAATAGAGCCAGAGCTGTGCAAAAGTGCCTCCTGATCGGAAAAAAATTTGACCTAAGAATATGATCAAAGTCATTCTAAACTTTCAGTTGCAATCTCCAGATGAAGAAATTGTGATACTTTGTTTGTTTATTGAAATGTTAATGACATTATTTAGGACATTTGACCAAGAATGAAGTTGAATTCATGGATTCCGGTCTGCAACCGAAATAATTAATAAACGTATTTACTGACTTAATTTCAGCAATTGTAGCTAGTTAACCGAAGAAAAAGAAGCACTTGACTTAAGCTATGCATCTCGCTCTCCTAAAGTCAGTGGGGACTTTCTATTATATTCCGGATGTTATTATATACAAAGTTCAATTGACAAAAGTTGAGTCAAGGTTAAAATGTATTATCCTCTTGGTTGTATTGATTAAATGGAGAAAAGGTTGTTCAAGCTTCAGAGTTCAAATCTTGGAAAGCTTTTAATTCCGTGATATGATAGTTTATGTATGATTGAAGTTTTTTTAAAAAAATTCTGTTATAACTTTTGAAATATTGCAAAAAGTTTTCTTTACCGAATCAGACCGGTTAACCTACCCGGTTTCGAGTTAACGGGACCCAGCCCAGGGCTGGTTGACCGGCCTCGGCTAGATAGGGGCACTTCTAGGATTCTGGGTTTTGTCCAATTTCCATTTTAAAAAAAAAGGAAATAAACAAGTAAAGCCTGAAAAAAAAAGTCCCCAAATTGAACACAGATCATCCAATTTTGGACAGCCAGATACAAATGTTAAAGAACTTAAATGTATTCATTTTTAAAATAATCAACAACTTATTCTCATGTGGTCACAAATTTCAAGATCCAAAAGATACTCCTAAGAAACTTAAGCAAGCTTTCAACCGGTGGAGTATAAACTCAGTATGCTCCAACTAGGGCGAGATAAAAATAAGTAATCCAAGAGAAATCTAGAAACCCAAAGAACTCCACAAAATTGTTCTAGGCCAAAATTTCAGACTCATAAATTATTATTATTATTATTATTATTATTATTATTATTATTTGAATTAAAGCCAAATCTTTGCAGCTGAAAAAGGTTTGGAAAATCTAGGCTGGATATTTTCACATTTACAATGCCCCTTGAAAGAAACTTAAAATATTTCCAGCCCAGAAATTTCGGAGGCAAGGCACGAATAATTATCTTTTTTTTTAATATAAATTCAAAGACAGGGAAATCTACTCTGAAGTCTACAACCGTATCTTTCATATTTCGCGGTCCAATAATTAAAAAAATCGGATTCACATAAGGGAAAAGTTTATAGGGCGCCGACGCTCTAAACAATCAAATTTGAGCGTACTTAACAAAATTTCATTAGAAGAGATTGTTTTGATGCCCAAATATGTTTAAATTGATCATCTCGACATCAAGATGCATGGACATGAGAAAATAATGGATTTCAAGTTTTGAAAATAATGTATTTTGTCTTGGACCATCAATTTTCAAGTTTTCATAGATCATTCGATCTACACTATTTTTGATGTTTTAAACTTTATGAATAAATATAAAAGTATATTTTAAGGCTATCACAAAGATTTCCAATATTGAAACCACATTTCTCGACACTTTTTGAAGGTAGGCTCTAATTTGCTTGTTTAGAGCCTAGGCTCTGTTCAAACCACAGTATTTACATAATCACAATTCGCCAATTCCAAATAATTTGGATAAGACTTGAATGATGATGATGATTCACGAAATCACGCAATGATGTGCATTCATGATGATGAGCTTTTGTCAAATCATAGTCATTAGTTTTTTTATTAATAACATTAAGTAATGTTGTCAAAAAAAAAAAAAGTCATTAACTTTTTATCATACAATTTCATTGAATTTATGCTTGTGCCTCGCCATTTTTAAATATATAATTAAAAAATTGTGAATTTTTTTTTTTAACAGAAGTATGGAACTTTTATTGCTTAAACTTGCTTACATCCAAATTACATATAAACGATATAGATTGCTTAAACTTGCTTACATCCGAATTACATATAAACGATATAGAAATGGGAACTGAAGTAACGTGATTGCATGGCAACCCCTGACAAATACAAATTGTCTAAAAATACGGATTGCACCATAAGGGGGCGGATTATCTATGCTTATCAAAAGTAATAATTGGAAAGGTGTTGTTGTATCAATCATAAACAGTGAAAGTAACGTGCACTAAATCATGTTAAAAATGTGTTGCCTCTATAAATCCTTTTGTGAAAAGTTTGATGACGAAAGTCATGATTAATGTATTGAGAGAATAAGTAAAAATGCTTGAAAGAGATTGTAATTGAGAGGGAGATATGGGAATGACAGAAAGTGAGAAAGAGAGAATGTGAGGCCTTTAAAGGCCAAGTGAAATATGTTGGGTTCATGTGGCCTTTAAAGGCCTTATGAGTGCTTGCAAAATGAAATGATATAGTGGAACATGAACTCAGTGGAAGTGTGGTCCCTCATGGACCATAATAAGTAAATGATAATTTACTGATATCTATCTGTGCTTAACAATCTAGGCCAGTTGGTTGGGAAAACCCATGTTACCTGGGCATGAAGAACAAACCGATGAGGGTTTATGGGTTAGCCCTTGATGAGGTCGGAGAACATGCACTGATGAGTAAGCCGAGGGACTATGTGACCCTTGTGTGTGATGATGACCTACAGAGACATGGGCCAAAACCTTATCCATATACCATCACACGACATGCATATCGATAGATCATTCGAGAAAGCTAGAAATCCACCTTTTAGGGTAAAGCGTTTGCATATGCGAAAGATACCCCTATGCACCATAGGAGCTATAGTCGTATCAGAAATCCACAGTCTGGGATTGCGATCCCTTGGCTCATAGGCTATACTTTGGTGACCCGCTAATGAGCCCCTGCTTGGACTGTGGGTCATGGGAAACACTAGGTCGGTCTGATACAGCAAGTGTGGTTTGTAGTCCACAGTTGAAGGTAGAGCACCCCATGATTGTTGATTCCTAAACCATATGGATCATTTTCCCATCAAATTAATTTAATAGTGTTTGTTTTATGATGAACATTATTTTAAGATTATTATTTGAATTTTTATGAACCCCTGGATATTTTATTTATAACTTTTGGATTTATAAAATTAAATATATTGATTTTACAATTGTTTAAATCAGTGTTAGAAAACTCGTCGAGCCGGACTTGCCCGGGAATCGTCAAACGACCGGGAATCGCCCCGTGTCCAGAGAGAACCGGGCGATTCCCAATAGTGAATCGCAAGTCTCAGCGAAAAAATATATTTTTTACACGTGCCCGTCTCACAAGAATAACACATGGCCACAAGTAGCCACCTCAAGGGAGCAACACGTGGTAACTCACCTCACATGTCTTTCCCCTCGCTTGTCTACACGCGCAATGAAGCATCTATTACAAAGGACTTTATAGAGAACCAAGCAATACTCATCCTTCGATGTGGGATAATTCCCACAAAAGATCATTAAAGCAAGATGTTTGAATATATATTATTATATAATCAAATAAAATCACATGAGGAGACGCGGCCGTGTTGGTTGACAACCTGGATTTTGCGGTGGACGGCTAGGGTTTAAACACCTTAGCGCACAACCAAAATTTTTTGGAGTTCGAACCCCTTAGCGCACAACAAAATTTTTTTTTGAGTTCAAACCCCTTAGCCTTAGGGCACAACAAATATTATTTTTAGTTCGAATCCCTTAGCACACAACAAAAAAAAATTTGTTGTCATAAAAATAAACAAAGGCAAAAAATACTGTTGTAAAAAAAGAAAAAAAATATAAAATAAAATTCTTTTCAAGATAAAGATAAAAAAATAATACAACATTTTTTTATTTTTCTTGTAAAAAAATACAATTTGTTGTCAAAAAAATAAAAAAAGGCAGAAAATATTGTTGTAAAAAAATAAAAAAATAAAAAAATAAAATAAAAAGTTTTTAAAGATAAAGATAAAAAAGATAATACAACATTTTTATATTTTTCTAGTAAAAAAAATACAAGGTAATATAACAATATTTCTTGCAAAAAAATAAAACGAAAGGCATAAAAAAATAAAATGTTCTTTGGCAGCATCATTTTTTAATTTTTCTTGTAAAAAAAATAAAAAGTAATACAACAAACAAAAAAAGCAAAGTACAACATCTTCTTCTTTTTTCCAAAAAAAAACAGAAGATAATCAACAAATATCATATATTTCTTGTAAAAAAAAATAAAAGATAACACAATAAGTATTTCTTGTCAAAAAAATAAAAGGTATTTCTTAATACAATATAGGAATAAATGGTCTAATTATATTTTTTATTTTTATAACATGATGGTCTTTAACATAAATTTAGTAATATTAATTTAAGGATAGGATTCATACAATGAGGCCATTTGAAATCTCTCTCTTTCTACTAACAATCTCTTCCACTAATTTGTTCTAGAAACCTAAAAAATTAAAGAATATCGGTACGCATTCTAATAATTTCTACATTGATAACCAAATTTTTTATTTTATTTATTAATTTTTGTATTATAAATCATGAAGCACACTATTTTTCTTACAGTTGTCAATAATACATTTCTTCATATCTCTCTCTTAAGAAAGTTTATCTCTCTCATGTTTGATCTCTCACTCCCACATTGTGAAAGAACCTAAGGGTTTAGGTTATGAAGTTCTTCTCTCCTATCTTTCAAATATGGATTTATGGCTTAGGGTTTTAGGGTTTAGTAAAAAGAGAATTCATCTATCTCAAACTAGCTTGCTAAGAGAATTCACCTAGGATTTGAGTTTGTGATCAAAGGGGTTCATGTTTCATTGGTGTGGCTAGGCCAAAATTTGCTTTTCCTATTCGAGATTGAAGCTATACTGTTGATCTCGCGCCATCGAATGGTGGTGACTCGGTGTGGGGTGTAATAAACTCGATTGAGGTAATCTCCCGTACTTTTCCTTTTGTTTATTGCAATCTTATATTTTATTCTCAAGCATAGTGCATGATTGTTTCAATGGCATCGAGTTGTTAAGATCTTGGTTTTATTGTTATGTAGATTTTATTTTGAGATTTATCATATTATAATAGAAACCACATGTAAGTGATCGTTTGCCAAAAGAAAGGGGTGAAGAAGAAAAAAAAATGTATTTTCCTATAAAAGGTCACATAGGTCTTTCTTTCACTAAAATCTATTCTTATATACAATTATAAAATTTAAATATTCAAAAATTGTGTAGATCAAGTAGATCTGTAAATGATTAAAAATTTTAATAATGGATGGTCTAGAAAATTTGTTTCAAGATGCATCATTTTTTTAGACTTTGTTACTTTGCTTTTTATATCTATATATATCTCGAGGTCGAAGGGTCCATTATAGGATTATTCAACACCATAACAACCTTCTCAAGTCGATTTTTTAGGCGTACCTTACTTCTGTATTGTAAGGTGACACCTTGTATAAACTTTTTCTTTCCTATAGAGGTATTTTGGTACAGCTGCATATCAAAACTCCATCAAAAATTCAATTTCTAGCATTAAAAACCATTTTGTGACTGTTTATAATTCTAAATTCACTTTAAATATAGAATTTGAAGGTCCAAAACTGATGTAAATATGATGGATCATGGACTAGAAACGGACGGTCCAAAATAATTGTTGCAAAATAGAACATTTTTAGTGCTTGTTAGAGGTAAGGTGCAACTTCAAATTTTATCATAGTATATAATTTTGATGTAAAATATTTTTAGGATTATCTCAAAATCTATTATTATATCTAATTATAAAATTTTAAATTTCAAAAATGGTTCAAATCAAGTAGATCTATAAACATATGAAAATCTTGAAAATAGACGGTGTAAATAATATGTTGTAAAATGCATTATTTTTAAGACTTAAAATCTCTTTATTTTTCATGGTCATACATCTCGATGTCGAGATGATCAATCAAAGGGTTTTTCAACATTAAAACTATCATTTCCAATGGATTTTTGAGGTGCATCTGGAGTTCTACATTATAAGGTTGCTTCCTTATATAAACTTTTTCCATTAAAGAAAATTTATAAACAAGGCCACAACCTTAAACTATATAAGTAAGGTGAAGAAAAAATTCAATTGAAAAGGAGTGTGCGAAAGTTGGAAAGCTTACCAATTCATCATCTTGAATTCAAGAAATATGGTACGAAGAAAAAATAATAATTTCTTTAAAAGAGTACATTTTGTAACAAGTTATCTAGACAATCTATTTTTAAGATTTTCAAGTGTTTTTAAATCTGCTCAATCTACACTATTTATAAAATTTTAAAGTTTATAATTGGGATTCAATATAATTTTCAAGCATTTATACAAATTTTTACCCGAAAACTGCACGTTCCGACAAACTTTTAAAAGTGTTACTTACTTGTATAGTGTAAGGTGGACACCTTATACAAACTTCACCCTAAAATAATACCATGAGCCGTTAATTTGGTGGTCACTGAGGGCGTACTGCAGTTACTTAACACGCAAAGAATTCACGGTATTAATTTTTGGAGAGGTACGGAAGTAATCCACATCAAGCGTAATGACATTGTTAGTAACACCAATAGGAAATTACCCACTAGGTGGGAATGGTTGGGTCGTGGTGGTAGCACCACTTGTGCCTCGTCTAAAATCTAGGCTTTCATTCTCACATAACAATTAAAGAACCACTAACGATTTAAAAAAATCAGGTAAAGGCTTCTCATCCCAACTAAATTACCCCTAAAAAAAAAAAAACAACAACAGGAACTCACCACAATCATTGCAACAATCGTCGTTTTAATAGAAAATTAGTAAATTGGCAAAAGAAAATAAAGAAGGAAAATCTAATCTTTATATATATGGGTGTGGTTTCTTTAAGGTTGCAATCTTAAAAAAAAAAAAAAAAAGAAAAAGAAAGAAAGAAGGAATATCTGACTTTATATATATAGGTGTAGTTTTTATAAGATTGCAATATTAAACAATCCAATGAAAGCGCACTTCCAAATTTTATAATAACATGTAATAGGATTATTTGAAAATCTATTTTCATATTTAATTATAAAATTTTTAACTCCAAAAATGGTTAAAATCAAGTAGATCTAGAAACATATGAAAATCTTGAAAATAGGTCGTCTAAATAATATGTTGCAGGATGCACTATTTTTGGAACTCAAAATCTTTATTTATTTAAGTTTTTCAATATTCGTACATGTCGATGTCGAGATGATCAAATAGAGAGTTTTTCTACTTTAAAAAATTTTACGGTGGATTTTTGAGGTGCATCTTTAATT
>NW_006498404.1:7908672-7919265 GCF_000471905.2 Amborella trichopoda
TATATAGTTAGTGATGAAACAACCTTATATAAACCTTATATACATAAGTGGGGGAGGGTACAATATAAGATTTGTACAATATAAGATTGACACCTTGTATAAACTGATTTGTACAATATAAGATTGACACCTTGTATAAACTTTCCATTAATGGTTCTTTTGGACTTTTGAATTTAAATTACGTGGGGCAAACATCCCCCAATATCATCTCAGATAACGTCATGCTTCATGGGGAGTCTTACTTCAAGTGAGACAATGGGATGGGTAGAATATTAAACGACTCATTCAAAATGAACCTATGTATACTAAAAGGAAAAAGTTTGTATAAGGTTGCAACTTTAAAATGCAAAATTAAATATGCACCTAAAAAATCAATTGGAGAAAGTTGTTTTAATATTGAAAAACCCTTTAATTGATCATCTCGACATCCAGATGTATGAATATGGAAAAAATATGATTTTGACCTCTAGAAATAGTGCATCTTGCAACACATTATCTAGATCGTCCATTTTCAAGATTTTCATATGTTTATAGATCTACTTGATTTTAACCATTTTTGGGGTTTAAATTTTTTATAATTAGATATGAAAATAGATTTTGAGATAATCCTAAGAATTATTTACACCAAAATTACATCTCATTATAGAATTTGGAGGTGTTCCATAATTAGACTTTTTAAGGTTGCAACCTTATAGAAACCACATCCATATTAAAATATTGGGATGGTTATGATTATAAATGACCTATTAGTTACAATATTGTGAGTTCGTTAATATTTCCAAGGAAACCCTCAATTCATCCATGTTTTCTGAATCCACTACTATGTTTGAATCATTCCACGAAATTTCGGATATAGGAAATATGAAGGAAAAATGGTGTTCAAACTTGTAAGTAAAGTATATGTCTTTTTATTTTCCTTGGGAGAAAAATATAATCCACTTGTAGAAAGGAAGTTTCAGACAATCTAGACTTGATTTCTTTTTTCTTTTTTTTTTAAGGGGGTAATTTGGTGGGGAAGATAGGCTCCTACCTGTTTTTCAAGTACAGTAGAAATTAGCTTCTTCTTTTTTTCTTTTTTGAAAGTGCTAGTAGGGTGGTAGTGGTGGTGGTGATGGTGAGAATGAAAACCATAACGTGGTGATTAGGGTGTAGGGGTCCTTGTTTGTTTCCATGTAAAGATTAGACTTCTGGGGAATAGTAGTAGCACGTGTGATCCACCAGCTTTATTTATCTAAGTGTATGAATTTTTTGGTTTTTATTTGATTTTAGCTAATATTAGTTATTTCAAAAGCAATAATAAAAAGTAATGTGAATTTTGCCAATTATTTTGTTACACACTTTTTCGGGTTTTCCTTCCACCTCAAATTCTAACAGCTTGATGTCCAAGAAAAATTCTCTCTAAAGTTTTCAAAAGTAAAATGGAGGCCCTAATAATTGTTTTATCCCTTCTTTCTTTTATGTGGTGCCTTTGGCAAAAAAGGGATGCTATGCAAGAAGAATATTTACCTTTCTACAAAATGGTTACAGTCATTTATATAGCTATTTGATTAAGCAACTTAAAGTGCGAAACATGACAATCAAAAATATTTTCCTCAAGCACTGTGATATACCTTAACTGCCAGATCTCATATGCAGTAGCGATTACAGTTGTTTTGTACTAAATACAAACATATAAGAGGTCTGTAGACCCAAACATAAAATTTCACTTAGAATGCTGAAACACAAGACCGAAATATATTTCTTTTCAAAGCCACATGATCTTGTCTTTCAAAAAACGCATGTCTAGAGGGTTGATTTACACATCCATCACTTCACTAAAATGTTCCAAGGCAACCAAATCAGACCAACAAGGTTAACACCGGACTGGATTGAGAGGTTTGGATGAGAAACCAATGAACCTGTTGCATGTATGTACCACTCAAGCCCTTCGGACCGGTCGATTTTCAATATGGACGTTGTAAAAGACCCACCTGGCTAAAATAAATATAAACGGTTAGAAATATCCCTAAAAATATCACATTTTAAACTTTTGGTTGCAATCGCCTGATGAACAAATTGTGACACTTTGTTCCTCTTGAAATGTTAACTGACATTATTAAGGACATTTTGACAAACAATGAAGTGGAATTCGTGGATTCCGGTCAGTAACTGAAGTAATTAATAAACGTATTTAGGTACTTAATGCGAATTCCTTTATTGTCATAGTTTATGTATGGCCGAGGTAAGCAAATAAAGAAGCGCAAAACTACCCAAACATTGCCAAAAAATTTACTTAGACTGAATCAGACTGGTTAACCTGTCCGATTCCGAGTTAAATTACTAGATCATGAGTACTTATATTTTGGATTAAAAACCCATCTTTAAGATTGATTTGAGAGGAGGCCCCGCATATGTACAATACGAATTGGATGACTCATAGAAATCCATCCTTCATTTTATTGGCTGAAATTTTTTTAACATTTTATTTTGAATTTTCTTATTTTCAAATTTTTCTTATTTTTCCGTAATTCACTTGTTTCTTTCCACCAGCACTCTTCAGCCGCTTCGAACACCGGTCCAGTCTAAACAATATTGAACCCGACTTTGTCTCCTACGCCCACCTTATACAGCCAGTTACTTTAGCTATTTGACCTCATCTGATATTTTTTTTGTTCTTTAGTTTATACCTCTAGGCAGTATTTATTAAGGGGAAGTATTTATTAAAGGGGGAGGTTTTACTGCAGCATCTCGAGGCACCTATTCAAAAGTGGTTCCATTCAAAAATTCTATCTTAAAGATGACCTTTGGACCTAAAATGTTATTAGTCGATAATATTGACCACCATTACCTTGAATATGGAAAAAAAATGGTTTTGAGCCTAAAAAGAGTATTATTTTTAATTTTAAGTCTACGATATTTATTTTAATTATGCACCTTTTTCTTTTGAGCTGCAACAATGTTGATTGAAGTGTTAAATGCACCTAGAAATAGATACTTAAGACCACATTTACACTTATCTCGGTTTTCCCTTTACGAAACCGTTGTGGTGGAATCCTGCTTTTAAATTCCGTTAAGAATTTATGGCATTAATAAAAGGATGCTAAGCCCCCATATTGTAAAAATGCGAGCTTAACAATAAATATATTTTTTAAATATAATTTGATCGTAATTTTTAGCGAATATATAATCTTTAACATGGAGATCATGTATATGAAAAAATAATTAAATATTGAAAAAGTAAAAATAATAATTATATTAAAAAAATATTTGAACCGTTAATTACAATTGTTTTGAGATGGACTACCTATTTGCATACATCTTTAAGATGGATGTTTTATGCCTATGGACCCCATAATGTAGAAATGCGGTTCGGCCCAAATGAAACAATTTTCCTCGTCATGACCATACCAATAATTTTTAGTATAAATAGGGTGATGTTGAATGAGATTTTTAACATTCCACCCATCCCTTCGTCTCATCATTGTAAGGGAAAGTTACACATCTCACTTGTAATAAGACTAAGCATCCAACATGAAGCGTGACGTTATCTTTGATGATCCTGGGGCAGTCTTTGCCAAAAAAAAACGTAATCATAACTTTAAATTCAAGAAATCGATATTATTTCATGCTAACAATGCCACTGTTCTCTCCGTTTCGTATCTATAGGCCAGTGAAAATTTTCTTAGGCTCTGTTAGTAATGCTGGAGCCTTATCTTTCCTTTTCCTTTGGCATTATGGGTAGGTGTGATAATAAGTCCTAAAGAATGCTCATTTCGAGCCTATCTTTGAGTTTTTTAAAAATAAGATAATTATTTCATTCTCCACCTCCAAAATTTGAGTGCTCTAAAATATTTTAAATTTCTTTAAGCAGCAAGGGAAACGTGGAAATATCCACCCCAGATTTTCCAAACCGTTTTCGGCTGCAAAGATTTGGCTTTAACTGGAAAATTAATTTTTTGATTCATGAGTCCCAAATTTCGGCCTAAAACAGACAATTTTTGTGGCGTGGAAAGATTTGGTTTCTGGGGATTACTCTTTTTTAAGTGAGGAGCTCGCTTTAGTGGGAGCAGTATTGTATTATAGCTTGGGGTAGGGCAAGCCTGAGGTAAGCAAGTAAAGAAGGGAAAAACCACCCAAATATTGAAAGTGTTCGAAAGATCAAACCGGGCCGGTTCGAGTTAACTCGGAACCAGTTTTGCCCTTCTTTGTTCGACCCCAAAGCTACCCTACAAAATTTATGAAGAAGATAAACTTCAATCATACATAAACTATGACGATAATGGAATTTGCATTCCAAGATTTGAAGTCTGAAGCTTCAACGAACCATTCTCAAGAAATAATAAACTACATTTTAACTTTGACTCGACTTTGTTGGTAAAACTTTGCATACGATAACCTCCGTAATATATAATAGCAAGTCTCAACTGACTTTACGGGATAGAAATGCATAGCTTAAAGTCCAGTGATTCTTTTTCTTCCGTTAACTAACTACTAACGGTGGAATTAAGTACCTAAGTACGTATATTAATTACTTCGGTTGCCGACCGGAATCCACGAATTCCACTTCATTGTTTGTCAAAATGTCCTTAATAATGTCATTTAACATTTCAAGAGACAAACAAAGTCTCACAATTTCTCGGTCAAGCGATTGCAACTAAAAGTTTAGAATGATATTTGATCTTTTTATATATTTTCTATCATTCTGCAAAGATAGGAAAGTATTTTAGCCATGAATGCTCATTTTTGCATTTTCCCATCCATTTTGGATTATCCCTAAAATATTCCTAGTCACAAATTTACTTTTCAAATCTATTATTTCATGTGTTTTGTTTAATTTTAAACATATTTTTGTATTTTTTGGTATTTTTTGTTTTTTAAACACTTTTTTCCTAACCGGTACTTGCTTGACTAGGACCGGTTGTCTGGACTGGTTTGGGGTTACCCGAGCCCAGCCCATGGCCGTGTTCCACTCCCAGTTCGTGTTTTCTGACAGTGGTAGAGATGCAAAGCCGGTCCCTATGTTGCTTGCATGTGCTGCACAATGACTAATGAAAAATAGCCAATACATTAAGGTCGTTCTTTTAAAGATAAAAGCAACACTGGTTATTGACTAAGCATGGGTCTTCACCTTATTTAACATATTCTGAAATATTTTTGCCGCTATTATTGACGAGCAATGGCTTTTAGGCCTTGAACCCCACGACAAAACAACCCAGTAATGTGATAATATATATGTCAACCTACAAAGGGAATAATCTGTCTTGATGCATTCAATTTGTACACTCTGGACGCATTGAATAGTTGTTCCAACATGCAAAAAAATAATTGTTGCATGCGTGAGTTTGGTGCAATTCTTTTATCTTATAACATGTTTGGTTTGCATGAAAATCTTTTCTAGAAAGCATTTTCACATAAAAATATCTCTTGTACAGTCAAATGTGAAAATATTTTTATGCCAATTAGTCTTATCGTATCTTTTCACACCAATTGGCAACTGATTGATGTAAAAATATTCCCACACTTGACTATATAAGAGAATTTTTCATGGGAAAATGTTTTTTAGAAAACATTTTCACGTGAATCAAACATGTCGTTAATATTCTCAAGTAGTGTACCAAGGAAAAAAAGGTACCATAGGCCCTTTGATCTGTTGGTTGAGTATTTTAGACGTATGCATTGCTCTGAATATATCCTTTATCATGACGCCAATGCGGTGATTGACCATCTTACCATACTTGGGAGTTCTTTACCATGCGTCATTCTCTAATGACCTGATCTCTGAATAAATCGCATGATGATGGGAAAAATTGGCGATAACTGCCTAACAAGTCACAACCCTGTGGTTCATTTAGTTATCATGCTTATGCATAACAGTGCATTATTATATATAAGGAAATGTAAAAACTAGATTATTTACTTTTGATTATAATCATCATTGACATTTAGATTTGAACTCTAGTGTTTTATAATGTGTCATCGTTTATATATAAAGTTCAAAATAAAACTTCTCCAATGTTGTGACATATTGTAATCTATTAAATTTCACATCCAATGGTGAAAAGTAATTGTGACCTCATACTACTAAAAAATGAATAGTCTCCTAACGTACAATCCTTTATTATAACAATTATTATTTTTTGAAAATGAATAGTCTCCTAACGTACAATCCTTTATTATAACAATTATTATTTTTTGAAATGTGCATAAAGAATGCCATTTACTTTGATGGAAAACAAAATTTAGTATAGTTGCTGATTATTGCTGTATGTATGTGGGAGAGGGAGAGGGTTTGCCATTTCAAATGTGAGAGGGAGATCTTTTTCAAATTTGAGCGTGAAGCAAGAAGCATTTCAATCCCTTGTGAATAAATGAGACTTATAGATTTTCCTTCTTTCTTATGGTGCCTCGTGTTGCAAAAAATATAAGTAAAGTACGAGACAAAAATATTTATCTTTTTTACAAGAAGGTTATAATCATGCATAGCTGTTAGACACAAAAATCAGCTATCTTAAAGTGTGATAGATCATATTAAAAAATATTTACCTTAAACATTGTGATATTCATGTGCTGACAGATTTCATGACCAATGGAGAGATTACAGTTTTTTTGTGCTAAATATAAAAGTATAAAAACTCTATGCAGGCTCGAACATAAAATTCCAATTACAATGTTGAAAGTTGAAACAAAGAGTGACCTATATTTCTATTCAAAGTCACGCGATCTTCTCTCGCAGAAAACGCATTTTCTCTCAACTTGCTTCTTCCCACTGTTTCTAACTTCTTACCTTCTACGAAGTTTAGAGCGTTGAGGCCACCCAAATTACACATCCATCACTTCATCAAAAAGTTTGAAGCCAACCAAACTAGACCAATCGCCCATCTGATCCTTCCGGTCCAACCCGCAAGTACTCCAATAGAGTTATTGCCCAAAGGTTTTTTGAAATTTCCCTATTTTTTATGTTTCTTTTTTTTCCCTATTCTTCCCATCAATTCTCTCAAGCCGATTTGATTTTTTTTGTTTTTTTTTTGAGGAGCATTAACTATTTCATTGCATCCTGTATTAGCGCCTTACATCATTACAATAGCCAATTGCCTCTTACAGCTAAACAGAAATGAAAAATTACAAGAATTCCAATAAAAAACAATTGCACGCCATTTGATCACCCTTCCAGTCTAAACACCATTGAACCCAACATCGCCTCCCACGTCCACCTTATGCCATCAGTTTTGATTATTTTGTTCTTTAGTTTATCCCTGTAGGCAGTATTTATTTAAGGTTGGGGTTTTAGTACTGCAGTTTGTGGCAACCATTCCCTCATCATTAAGACCTAAAATGTCATTAGTCAATAATGGTTTTGAGCTTCAAAAGAAGATTATTTTAAATTTAATTTTATATTATTTATTTTAATTATACACCTTTTTTTTTTTCTTGAGCGTCAAACCCATGAATCTAAAGTAAAAATGCATCTTGACTTGGGACTTCTTAATAATCATAAAAATCATTTCTCAAATAGATAATTAAGTTCACATTTACACTTGGGAAAATTACATAAAACAAAAACCCTCAAATGTAATATCGATGAAATTTACCCCTCAACTAACCTTTTACTCATTTTTTTTTCCCACAACTACCGTTTTTCGCAAATACCCCCCAATCCATAAAAATAAAAAAAAGAGACTAAACTAGCCCTCTCTCTTCGTGGCTTTTACTCATGACTCTCTCCTCGTGCTTTTTAAACACTCCGGCAATCAATTTAAACGCTCCGGCAATAAGGACAATGCACTCCGACCATTCAAAGACTCGCTCCGACAATACACCTTCTGTAGCCAAAGTGCTCTGGATAGGTCGCACCGACAATGAGGACAAGCGCTCCAGCAATGCAAGGACTTGCTCCGACAGTACACCTTCTAGAACCATAGCGTTCCGGTGGTTGAATATGTTGCTTTGGCGATGAAGACAAACGTTCCGGCAGTACATCTTCCAAAGCCACATCGTTATGACGGTTAAATTGGTCACTATGGCAATGTGCTTTTTTCGTACAGGGAAGATATTTTCTTCAAAAGAATAACAACTTTTTACGTTGAATGGGTTTTTTCAAAGAAAGGTTGTTATGAAAAAAAAGTTGGAGTACACTTGGGGGTTGTAATTTTCCCACCACTCTGTAGCGATTTTCATGGTCGTAATTTGCCATTGACTAGGCTGGGTATTGAACTATTTCGTTACGACATATTACCGCACAACATAATCATAACATCATTGACTAGTTTGGGTGTTGACTATTCCCTTTTATTTCCGGAAAAGAAACTAAGTAATCCGGCTGTGGTTCAAAATGTACACTTGCGGAACGCGTGTTTTGAAACGGAACGGCGACGTGTCAGTCCGTTTTGGCGTACTGTGAAAGTATCTTACATTCAAATTCAAATTATATTCTCACGAAAACAAGAAAATCTGTGGCACAAATTCGCTTAAGGCACGTGCCAAGACGAAACAGAGAGCAAACCTGTGGACCCCCACCTGAGGACGAGCTCATTTGGCCTTTCGGCTCCTTGTCTGTAAAAGTGGCCATCTCTCGCATGAAGCCGCAATATTTCGTCCGCTTGCCGAATATTTCGTTCGCTGATTGTCCCCTCCTCGTACCCGAAAGTTTCGGGGAGTCTCGCCACGCACTTCGCCCTATCAACGAACATAACTTCTCGGCAAAATCTCGGGCCGAGAAATAGCCTCTCAATCATCTCTCTTCCAAGCTTTTGAGTGGGCAGGCTCCACTCGAGGGAGTCGCAAATCGCCGAAGCTCCCTGCAAACACCACGAAAACCTGCTCACGAAATCCTCCGAAATTTGTCCGTGCATGTTGTTGCTGCAGTGGCCGAGAACCAGGAGCTCGGGCCTCAACTCCTTTGACCCTTCGATGAGCTTCGAGAGCTGCCATGAGTGTCTCTCGGGCATGTGCAGAAGCCTAAACATACAGTTCACTATTACAACACTCTCCTCTCCCACATCTCCCTCTTCTTCTTCTTCTTCTTCTTCTTCTTCTAATCCATCTTCCTCGTCTGAATCTATTGATTCTTTCTCATGGGAGTTTTGATATGTCGTCAGATTTTCGAGTTCGATTTCTTCCAAGGAGAAACTCAAGCCGAGATCACGAGCGAACGCATGGAGTCTCCTTGCGGTGGTTGCAGAGGTCTCACCCCATTTGATCGCAGTTACCTTGATGCTCTTGAGCTGAGAGTAACGAGCATCGGAGACCAGAGCTTCCATCAATGGCGGCCATTGCAAACCATCCATGATATCAAAGTCTATCACGTGAAGGTTTCGACAGTTGCTGGTGACCGACTCGAGGATGAACTGGTTCGCGGTAAAGTGAGCCAGCCTCGAGCATGGATGGATCTCGATAAGAGCTCTATAAGCAGAGAGATAATTGTCTTCGCGGATTCTGTAATTCGATTTGAGGTCCAAGAGCGCGTTGTGACCACTGAGGAGCCACTGCAGGCCATGGTACATGTAGTAGGCCACACGCGCGATGGTAGTGCCAGAGCGAGAGACGTGCTTCTTTAGCCTCTGGAGGAGCACCTCCGCCAAGTCATGGCTCTCGTTTGATATCGCCTCCGCAGCTGCAACCAAAAGGTGAATCATGAGCATCCCCTTCTCCTCCTCTTCGCAGCTCCTCGACTCGGTATTTTCGTGCAAGACACTACTCTCACATAACACAGGAGAGCTTTCCATCACTGCAGCTTCCTGCAACTTCTGAGAGGTCTCTGAATGACCACGATCCAAGTCAGCTGATTCGATAACCTCATCCAAGAGAGAGTCATGATCGTGAAATAACTGCTGTTGATGCGGCAACTCGGAATCAGACTGTGAAAGGCACTCCTGAATTCGATTGAGCGCCTCGTCTGATCTGAGCATATCAAGTTCCATGTCCATGAAGTCCATGGATTCCGAAGGGGTCGCAGACACCGGAAAATCGAGGAACAGTTCGTCCAGGTCTTGGATTCCGGCAACGGCGCCGGAATCCACAGAAATTTGGTCTGAGAAAAATGCAGTTGTTTGCATTTGTGGTAGGTCTACATCGTGAAACATGTCAAACCACTCCATTTTGGGAGAATAGCCGCAAAGCATTACATCCCTGGGGAGTCATATTTATACGTGCTAAGGTTATGTATGGTGACGTCATAATTGGAAAGTTTGTTTGGAGTGAGGTGGCGCTCGCCATTCCTCCATTAAAAAAAAAAGGAGTTGGACTGTGAATTCCTTTACAAGAAAAAGCTGCTCTTTCCCCTTATTTTCCTCCTTATTCTCGATATTCTGCGATTTCTTTTTGAATTGGTCCAATCGAAATCAAGCTTAGGATATAATATCATAGTATTGTGTTACTATCCATACACAATACCATTAAAGTCCATAGTAATTGACTTAATAGGGATGGACTCAATGTAGAGGTGACCCAACATAATATCTTAAGCAATGGTTTAAAAAACGGATCGGTGACCCGGATAGGGCTTCCAAAAAATCGATCCGGATCGGCGAATCGGCGATCCGGATCGGGAATCGGGTGAATCGGTCAGAATAAAGCTTAAAAAAAATTCGAAAAAATTATTAAAATTTATTATAAATA
>NW_006498404.1:7920738-7940102 GCF_000471905.2 Amborella trichopoda
ATGGGTTACAAAAAACCAAAAAATTCGATCATGGATTACAAAAAAACAAAAAAAATTCGATCATGGATTACAAAAAATAAAAAAAAATAAAATAATAATAATAAAAATAAAAAAAAAAAAAAAAAAATTCCGTACGGAATCGCCGATTCACTGTTCGGACTCGCCGATTCCGTACAGCGAATCGGCAATTCACTGTACAGAATCGTCTGGTTCTCTCTAGAACCGGACGATTTCCGATTTTTTGGGCGATCCGGTCCCTTTTCACGATTTTCGAGTCGAGTCGACTCGGCGTTTTTTAAAACGCTGATCTTAAGTGTTCTTGTTGTTATAAGTAGTGTGTATTAGACCGCCTGTATTTTTATTTTAAAAATATTATATAGGGTTGTAACTTTGTATTACATAAGTAAGATGACTCTCAATAATCCCGTAGAAATGAGTGTTATGAATTTGGAAAACCGTCCAATTCATCATCTCGATTCCCGATGTATGGATATAAGGAAAAAGAAAATAAATATTTTAAATCCTAAAAATAACTCATTTTGTAACAACAGTATATCTTCAAGATTTTCTTTGTACTTATAGACCTGTTGAGCATATACTCTTTTTAGTAATTTACGTAAGGACGAAGCAAAAGAAAAATATAAATTAGGTAAATTTTAGGAAAAAAAATTCAGTCAACCTTTTCTTTTATTTTTCAAAATTGTCCCTCAATATGAAGATGTCATCCTCATATTGTTTTTTATTTTTACTTTCTTTTTTTTTATTTTTTTCATTAATAGGGCTCAGTTCCATAGTGGTCCAATGTTGGGCACCTCGAACCGCTCTAGGACTGAGCCCTAAGCCCTGAATCAATTCTAAAGCAATCCGACGATGAGGACCTTGGACCGTTCTTTGGATTGAGCCAGGTGAACCTTACTAAAAAAACCAAAAAAACAAAAAAAGTCGAACTGAGGGGTAATTTTGAAAAAAAATTAAAAACTATGGGAAGACCGAACCTTCGGTATAATGTTTACCTAAATTGACCCATTTTGTATTTTCCTTCTTTTTTTTTATATATCCGTACGTAAATTACTCTAGCTTTTTAAACTATTACAAGGTTTCTACACCAAAACTGCATCTTCTATAAACTTAGAGTTGCACCTTACTTGTATAGGATAAGATAGGTATCAATTTAGAGTTGCCCCTTACTTGTATAGTATACGATAGGTATCTATAACATTCACTGGATCATTCCACGTTTTATTTTGCAAGACCAACGGTGCTGATTATTTGTAAACTGCTGTAAATTTGTGGTCTCTCACCGTTACTAATCAATAAACAAATGGTGACCGACATGTGCGATTATATGGCGCACCATGTGGTGGTTATGTATTTGCAAATTTCTCTCCAAAACTAAAGCGTTTGAACAAAGAAAGTTTACATCGTTTCCTTGGGAAAGTAGAAGAACAGCCATTGGTAGGCAAAAACGTAAAGAAGCACAATTTCCCCTCTCACCGTCGCATGTCAATTTCGGTGGCATAGTGTGCCAGTTGACAAATTTTTGAAACAATTGTTGTTAAATTTCGTGATACATCCAAGGCGTAAAAAAACAGGTGATCCGGAATAGATGCACTGGTCAGCGAGATGTGCAAATTATTCATAACTTATCGGTTCCCTCTATGAACTACTTTACTTTTGTAAATTGGTCGATTCTCTGACAGAATCATACTTTACTTTTGTAAATTGGCCGATTATCTGACAGAATCATACTTTACTTTTGTAAATTGGCCGATTCTCTGACAGAATCAGCGAGTCCGTCGGTTTTATCAAAAAACCGGTTCGAAACGACCCTACTTTTATTTTAATTTTTTAATTATTTTAATTTTTTATTCTAAGGTTCACTCAACCGGATCCACATAACCATACCAATTTTTTCAGAAGGACAATTCAAGTCACCAATATGTTATTTTTAAATTGGGCACATTTTATAGATGTATGTTTTTTCATGTGACAATTAAGAGTAATTATGACCTCTTCTACTAAAGATAAAAGATCGACATCATCGTAAAATAATTTTTGTATTATATAAACGAACAATGTGTATTAAATGGTTCGGGTGGTTAAGGGACAGTGCACATGGGCTGGTGCGGCCTTTATATGCAATCAAACATAACTACAATTTTCTGTGAAGATTTTTCGCTTGGCATATCTGTAGGGTGTATGCGTGGCAAGACCTGTGTACTTTAATCTATAAATTTCTTGACGTTTCGGTTTTACAACTTGCAAAAAATTAGTGAAGAGGCGCCGAGTTCCTGGTGAAGTAGAACAAAACCTTAAGAAAATATGGTGCATAAAACCATCCAACCTTTTTCATGCAGACTGTCACACTCTTGAAACTCTGGATCACTATGTCCACTACCCCATGTTTTCTTGTTTTGAATAATAAGAGCATTGATGTGATCTATCAAATCGCAATGTTAGGGTTTTCTTGTATATGGAGAAGAAGAGCTTCGCATAGGAGAATGTTCTTTCTTTCTGGTTGGTTTATGAAATTCGGGACAGCTGCCATCAGTGTTTGACTATTCGGTCCTAGTCCCAAGTAGTCGGACTCGCCACCCCGGTGAGCTCGAGTTTCCCCTAGTTAGGTGTCCCACTCGGGGATATTAAAAAATATTTAAAACAAATCATAAAAACCCAAAAAATAAAGAATTTATATATGATATTTTTTTATGTTTTCTATCATTTTGACAAAGATTGGAAAGTGTTTTAGCCATAAATACTTATTTTTTACATTTATCCATTTTTTTGAATTATTTTAAAAATACCCCTCTGTCACAAGTTGATTTTTTAAAATCATTTTTTAATTGCTTTTTTTTAACCTCATTTGATTTTTTTGCTTAATCTTGTGTTAAACATATAGATCATTTTTTTTTCTTTGGATTTTTTATATGTTTTGAAAAGATTTTAACTTTTTTTTTGCTGCTATAATACTCGGTACTATTGGGCCGAGTTACTCAGATTCATGCCGAGTACTCACCCCGAGTAATGGTTTCGACTCTCTGACCTGTCTCTTTGCCGAGTCGTATTTCAACTATCTAACCTGTCTGTCTGCCGAGTCGTGTTTCGACTCTACGATCTATTTGATCTTTTTTCCCGGTTTTTGTTGTTTAATATTTGTTCCATGTTATTTTGAGCGATCCATGGGTTTGGAGCCATGGCATCGGCTTCTTATCAAGATGCCATGAAGATTCGCCAAAGTTACATGAATCTATGGCATACTGATCTCTTGAGCACCATGCAGACCGATCTAGCCTATTGTTGCTTTGCGTTGTAGTGTGCTCCATGTGCATCATACTTGTTTTGCAAAAGAGCTCTCTACAATGATATGACAAGAAATGTATGTTGTGCTTGATACATGCCTTGTAATGGAAGATGTGGAGAAAGCCGCTGTCCGGAATTTTGTCTCTGCATTGAGCTCTTTTTTTGTTTTTGGAAATTCTCTACTCTCAACTCGCTTTCTGTTGCAAGATGAATTTAATAACCAGTCAACTTTGTCAAAAGCAACCCTTGAAATCCGCATCTGAAAAATCGCTTTGCGATTACCGCTCTGTGTTTTCTGCTATCTCTGCTTTTTTTTTTTTGGTCGTTGCTGGTGTTTTCAGCCGCTGCTCTCCCTGTGCTTGCCGCCCCCTCTCTTTCTCGTGGTTCCTTTTCTACTTGTTTTCTCTCAGGTAAAGTGAGTTTTGTTTTCAAAAACACAAATAGAGTTTGTGGTCCATATTGTTCTTGGTGGTCTACTGTGTTCCTTTGGTCTTATAGTTATTGGTGATACATATTATTTCTCGCTTGACCTAAATTGTGACAGACCACTTTTATAAATTGAGGCAACCAATTTTATTTTTTTTTAAAAAAAGAAAAACGTCTGAAACAAACACCCAAAAGAAAGAAAAAAAAATGTTACGAATACAGTCCAAAAAATGTAAAACATCTATATTAAAGATGGATGCAAGTAGGTGTTCATCTAAAAACAATGAAAACTAAGGATCCAAATGTTTTTTACTATAATTATTTTTTAATTTTTTAAATTTATTTATTTATTCATATTCATGATCTCTATGTTAGAAATTACATGCCTTAAAATCCATTTCAAAAATAAATTTATTAAGAGGCAAGCATTTCCACACATGCGGGCTTCGCTGCATAGAAACCGGGGCCTTTCCTTAAAGCTAAAGTGTACATTCATAGTAAATCACCCATTTCTAACAACCAAGTATCCATATGATCCGCCCGTCCATTCAAGTTCATTCTATGTTGACAAGGGTTAGTAGGAATGACATGTAGTGCACTATTTGTGTGCTACTTGCATCATATTATCATATTATGAAAGAAAAAGTATAAAAATGCTACTTGCATCATATTATGGAGGAAAAAAATTTATATAGGGCCAAGGCTTAAAACAATCAAATTAAATCCCACATCAAAAATTTCACTAGAAGATGTTGTTTTGATGCTCAAATATCCTCAAATTGATCATCTCAACATCAAGAAGCATGGACATGAGAAAAATAAATAAATTTCAATTTTTGGAAATAGTGCATCTTGTAACGCATTTTTGGACCGTCGATTTTCAAGTTTTCATGGATATGCTCGATTTGCATTATTTTTTAAGCTTTAAATTTTATAATTAAATATGAAAATATATTTTTTAAGGCAATCACAAAGATTTCCAGTATTGAAACGATATTTCTCAACACTATTTGAAGTTGTACCTTACTTTGATTGTTTAGAGACTAGGTGCCTTAGTATGAGAGGAAAAATATACAATGAGACCATTTATCTTTAGTATAGGGTGGTCATAATTAATCTTGACCATTGGATATGAAGTTGAGTGGCTTCATGTTTTAAGTCATTATGACCTCCTTGTACCAAATGCAAATGGTCTCATTGTATACTATCCTGTTATGAAAACTCCTCCCCAATAAGCATATTGATGCCTGAGTCAAAGGGAAACAACATAAATATCAAAAGACAACTTGAAAATTAATAATTTTTGTTGTTTTTAATAAAAAATAAAATAGGTTCCAATTAAAATTAGGATGAGGATTCAATAAGGCCTAGGTTTTATGAAAACATAAAAAAGCCTAGCCTTAAATCCTCATCCAGAAAGTACTTTTGACAAGGGAAATCTCTAAGAGGGCTCTAAAATAGATGGTCTAGAGAATTTGTTATAATATATACTATTTTTAGAACTTGAAATCCCTTTTTTTCTTTTTTTTCACAACCGTAATGTTCAAGTCGAGATGATTGATGTAAAATTTTTCCAATGCTTGACTTGCAATTTTCGATGAATTATGAAGTGAGCATTTACTTAGGGCTTCCAAACTAGTTTATCCTAATGAAAAAGAAAAAGTTTATATAAGGTATCAACCTTATACTGTACTTGTAAGGCACACCCAAAAAACCAACTAAAGAAGGTTGTTTTTTTTTTTTGACAAAAAGATATGACTTTATTAATAATCAACGAAGATTACAATAGAGCCGAAATATCATCAGCAACAACCAACTCAGAGAGAGAAACTCCTTTTTTAGCTAACGAGTCCACCATCATATTTGCCTCTCTGTAGACATGTTGGAAAGAAAGAGTTAACCACGGCAAAATGTCAAAGATTTGAAGGCCCAACAATTTCAACTGCCAAGGGATACATTGATCTTTGTTGCACCACTTGATTACATTAAGCGAATATCCTTCTATCACAAAAGGAATATAGGGAAATTTTGTCAAAATCAGTTTCAAACTTTCCAAGACCCCTGCTAATTTCGCATGATTTGCCATGGTAGAACCGCAAAGATCAGCATAGAGAAGTAGCACAGAACCTTGTGAGTTGCGGATAACTCCACCGAAACTTGTCCGACCCGGATTCCCCAAAGAACTCCCATGAAAATTCAACTTACAACTCCCCGGTTCCATCGCCTTCCACCTATCACAAAGACAAACTCTAGGCACATCCAATTTAAAAAGTTTGGCCAAATTGAGCATAACATCCGTCTGGGTTATGCCTCTCTATTCTCTCATGGTAGAGATCCACAACCACACAATGAGTTTGATATTATTGATAATCTTACTAAAAGAACTAACCTCCCCATCAAAAGTTCTTCTATTCTTCTCAAGCAAAATTTACCAAATTATCGCACCCCCGTAAAATATTCTACAACTTACCCCCCACTTTAGGAAGAGACACATCCCATTGAACGATGAGATCCAAAACATTTTCCGGCAAAATCAAATGTAATCCCAACATCTGGATACTCCACTGCCAAATTTTGGAAACAAATACACAGTTTATAAAAAGATGAGGCCCCGTTTCACCATCCTCCTTCCACATCAAACAAATAGTAGCGATAATTTTTCCCCGTTTAATCAAATTATCCACTGTGAGTATCTTGTTCTGTGCAGCTAACCACAAAAAGACTTGTACTTTATGAGGAACTGGCCACTTCCAAATCTGCCGCAATGCTAGAGATCTCCAATGAACTCTATCAAAGAAAAGTAGGTTATAAACAGATTTGACTAAAAATAAACCATCATTATCTAGTTCCCAAATTAACTCATCTTGAAGCTTTGGCCGGATAATCACAATGCTGAGATCCTTCAATAACGTGAGTAAGGAATGTAAAAGATAGCCATGAATGCAAAAGATAGCTATGAATGCGATCATAAAGTAGAATAATATTCCAAGCCACCTTATCACCCCTTACTTGCGATCATAAAGTAGAGCATTATTCCAAGCCACCTTATCACCCCTTACTTCCACCAAATCAGCAACAGAAGCTTGAGGCAAACATACCTTTTCAAAAAGCAATGGGTGAACATACTTAAGAGGAATATAATCTAACCATTTATAATTCCAAAAGGAAATCGACATTCCTAAACTAAGCAACCACCCCACATTTCTATCCACAACTTGCTTTATGGCATAGATATCTCTCCATAGAAATGAAGTACTACCCCATCCATTACCTTTATTAATCCACATCCCAGAAGAATTCAGACATATTTAGACATCAGCACCTTGCACCACATTTGACTTTTGGAACTAACACTTCGCCACCACCATTTGCACATCAGAGCATCATTCATTAAAGGTAGTCGTCTCACCCCAAGACCCCCTTCGCACCCAAGACCCCCTTTGCACTTAGGAGTGCATACTTTATCCCATTTAATGAGAAGTTATTTCTTCTTATCCCCAAAGGAACCCCACAGGAACCTCCGCATCATGAATTCTATTCTTCTTGCTGCACTCCTTGGCATACGTATTAGGGACATCATATAAATCGAAAGGTTAGCTAAACTCGATAATAATAATGTAACCCTACCCCCAAGAGACAAATATTTCGGCTTCCAAAGATCGAGCTTAAATTGTACCCTTTGGATGACGTTATCCCAAATAGCTACTGGCATATTCCCACTTAAACCGGCATCCCCAAATATTTAAAAGGAAAGACCTCAATCCTACACCCAAAATTGGAGGCAAGCCCCTCAATAACATCATTATCGCAGTTAACTCCTATCATAGTAGTTTTGCCAAAATTAACTTTCAACTCCATCATCACCTCACAACATACCAGAAACAGCTTAATGTGATTCACCTGTGCAACATTCGCATCACAAAAAAACAAGGTGTCGTCAGCATATTGAGGGTGCGAAAATCCGCAAGCCATCTTGAGCCACCGCAAATCTTGAGAAATAACTTTTTAAATAATAATTCCATTCATCTTGCTGAAACACTCTGCATATAAGGTGAAAAAAAAGGGGAAAAGAGGATCCCCCTGCCTTTAACCCCTGGAAGCCCTAAAGAAACATTTTGGACTCCCATTTATAAGTATAGAAAAATAAGAAGTGGAAAGGCACCCAAATATCCATCTTCTCCACTTAAGACCAAAACCCATATGCTTTAAGATCTCCATAAGAACACTCAATTCCACTATATCATAAGTTTTTTCCATATCCAATTTAATAACTAATCTCGGCTCCCTACTCAGAGATCTAGAATGAATACGCTCTTGTGTTGTGAGCACACTATCCTATATCATACAGTCTTGGATGAAAGCCGATTGAGTTTCAGAGACAAGAAGGGGCATGACTGTTTTCAATCTCTCAACAATAATTTTAACAATAATCTTGTAGAGACAAGTAATGAGACTAATGGTCTAATGTCTGAAAGGGAGGTGATCACCGATCACTTAGAAATCAAGTAATAAAGCTTGCGTTAACCCACACGTAAAGAGCTCCCCTGTGACCATGAACTCCTTAACCTTCTTTAACAAGTCCTTATTCACCATGGACCAAAAGAACTGAAAGAAAAACAAAGGAAAACCATCTGGTCCTGGGGCCTTATCCCCAAGAAGTTTAAAAACAGTCTTCTGTAATTCCTTCATAGTGATATCCACTTCCAATCTATCCGTCATGTCTTGAAAAATAGTCACAGAAGAAATATTATCCATCTTTGGTTTAAAAGGCCTTATAAAAGTGAGAGATAATGCCATCCTTCCATGCTAAGCATTCTCATTATCAATACCCAGGATCAACAAACCTGAAATATCGTTTTGCCTACATCGAACACTAGCTATCACATGGAAAAACTTCATATTCTGATCCCCTTCTTTAGCCATTTAACCATCAACCTTTGTCTCCAATAAATTTCTTCTACTCTGTGAGCCTCATACAAAGACAACAATAAGCTACTTCTTAGTGCCAAATCCTCCTCAGTTACCACCCCGGCCTGTTGGACCTCTAACTCCCAATTCTATAATTCACTTAGACCTTGCTGAATTTTGTTTTTTGACAACAACCAGTTTTTCGCTTTCCATTTTTGTAACATGTGCTTAACATTCACGAGCTTTCTATGTAAATAAAAATCTTTTGAACCAAAATTGGCTGAATTTACCCAAGTGGCCTTAATAAGGTCGATAACACCAGATTCAGTCATCCATTCAAGTTCGAAACGAAAAGGTTTCTTCTCCCCTAAAATAATTTTTGTATTAAGAAAAAGCAGCATATGATCCAAAGAAAGTCCAGGGAGAGCTTTAACAGAAACCAAAGGGAAAGAGTCCAACCATTCATGAGTTACTAAAAATCTATTCAACTTAGGCATATACAGATTCGATAAACTATTGTTGGATCATGTGAATTTAGCACCCGCAATTGGCAGATCAAACAATTGAAACTCTTCGATACAAGAATTAAATAACTGCATCATAGAGTTAATGGAACAATTAGAAGAGTCTCATCAGGCCACCGAATGAAATTAAAATCACCACCAAAACCTAAAGGCACACTATGTGCAGTTAAAACATTTCCTAACTCCGTCAAAAAACCTTGTTTGAGAGCCATTACAACTGGATCGTAGACATTTACTACACCCAACTGAGAAATAACATTATGGAAAAAAACAACTATGGACCTATCACCTTTCACCACTTCCACAGTAGAGAGAAGCAATGGATCCCATAATACCCATAGGCCCTCAGAAGGACCATTAGAATCAATACCCTCAAAGGCCACTGCCCCATGACCCCAAATTTCTCTAACTAATGCAAACAACATGTGGCTTGAACTTATGAATTAGAAATTTGAGATCATTCTTACGTCTGGTATCACCCTGACCACGGACATTCCATGAAAAAACTATCATTAAGGGTAAGAAGAAGAATCGAGTCCCCCCTTGAAGAGCCCCACATCGCCACCATCTTCAAAAACTTCATCCCATTTGCCTTCATCACTGGAACATGAAGAATCAATGCTAACATTCACCACCCCTACTTCCTGACTACATATTCCTCGCCCTGCTTGTGGCCTGGGACCCAAAGCAGAAATTCTTTCGGAGCTTCTAACAGAGGGAGTTTCATAAGGGGAAGCCACCTTCTTAGCCTATTCAGACTCTTCTTACGGTCTAATTTTACAGGCTTAGAAACTCCCACTTTCGAAGCCTTTAGCTGCTCCTTAATGGCTGTGACCACAAAGCAAAAAGGGACGTCAAAAGAAAAACCAATATCATCCACCATAGCGGCAATAGCCGCATCATCCACCAAAGCTCCATCAACTGCATCTGTTGCTACCGACGAACTTCCACCATCGCCACCAACGTCTTGAACCAAGAACTCACCAGCCATGGTCTCCTCTCCAAAATACTGAGTCCCTGTAAACAGGTTATCCACACCATCATCTTCATCAGCACTGAGCACTCCTGCCAGGCCCGAGACGTCACCCCTATCTTCAAGAAAGGGAAAAGAAAAGGGAAAAGGGGTACCATCATCCCGGCCGAACCCCCTGTCTCCATCTCCAGACTGAGAATCCTCTCCCTCGATACAATTCCATGCTTAAAAACTCTCAAAAGGATTATCTCGACCTCGAGATTCATATACATGAAAAACAAAGTTTATCTTCTATCTAGACCGTTCATTTTCATGATTTTCAAATATTTATAGATCCGATTAATCATCACCATCTCTGAAACTTTGAATTTCATAATTGGAGGCACTAATAGATTTTCATATCAAGGTTTTTGTATCATCGCAAGGCTTTGCGGCACCAAAACTTTATTTTCGGCATAGTTTTGAGGTGCACTTTATTACCTCAGGTTGGCACCTTACAGAAACCTCACCCTAATGAAATTTACTTGGACCGTGAATAAAGAGGCATGTTTTCTAAGTCTAGAACATGAGAATCAAACTGTGAAAATTTTTTTTTTTTTTTTTTGAATGCGTCTTTTTAACATTTGTGATACGCCGACTTTTGAAATCCGCCGCATTATGCCAAATTGCTGATTGACAACCTTTTGAGATTCACTAAAAAGACTCAAATATCAATTAAAAAAACGTAGAGGTCAGAATCAGATACAAGTATTAGAAAAGGGTGTGGTTTGCATAGAGCCTAGGCTCTAAACAATCAAATTAGAGCCCACTTTCAAATTATGTCGAGAAATGTGGTTTCAATACTCGAAATTTTTGACTAGCCTTAAAATATATTTTCATTTTTAATTATAAAATTTAAAGCATAAAAAAAATGTAGATCGAGCAGATCTATGAAAACTTGAAAAGCTTGAAGATTGACGGTCCAAAGTTACTTTACAAGATGCACTGTTTTCAAAACTTGAAATCCATTTTTTTCTCAAGTTTTCAAAATGGGAAGTGTTTATATAGAGCCGAGGCATTAAACAATCAAATTTGAGCCTACCATATAAATTTCATTAGAAAATGTTGTTTTGATGCTCAAATATCTTTAAATCGATCATCCAGACATCAAGATGCATGGACATGAGAAAAAACTGGATTTCAAGTTTTGAAAATAGTATATTTTGTAACGCATTTTTGGGCCATCAATCTTTAAGATTTTCAAGTTTTTATAGATCTGTCGATCTACACTATTTTTTAAGCTTTAAATTTTATAAATAAATATAAAAATATATTTTAACGATATTACAAAGATTTCCAATATTGAAACCACATTTCTCTACACTATTTGAAGGTAGGCTCTAATTTGATTGTTTAGAGCCTAGGCTCTATAAAAACCGCACCCTTTGGAAATAGTACATCTTGTAGTGCATTTTTAGACTGTCAATTTTCAAGATCTTTCATATCATCCAGATGCCTTGGGCAGTGGTCTCATGCATTACATTCTCATAAATATCTTTGGAAACGGTATTTTGGAGCCATGACTTGACCATATCATTACATTTCTTCCGGAGTGAGTATGTAGAAGAGGAAGAGGAAGAGAAAGGAGTGGTCTTAGTTCAATCCACGAAGCAAAGCTTGTTTTTGGCACTCAAGGCCGTGAGGATAGCTCTGCTCCATGTTGGATAGTTTTCCTCAGTCAAAACTTGGGAAACTAAAATGTTTTTGGGATTGTCCGAATGGTGTAAATAAAAAGGATTATTGGAATCAACAGCAGGGAACACCATGTCATTGTTGGTGTTATCCGGTAAGGTATTTGAATTGGTGAAGTTGTTCTCTTTTGCGGTCATGGCTGATGAAGTTGTAGGTACTGAATCAGATCGAAAGAACCACGAGTTGGTGGTGAATGTGACTACAGTGGGCAACTAAAATTGTGAAGGCAGTAGCTCCAACTGGGAGTCAGGGGGCAGCATCTCTCTCTCTCCCTCCAACGACCTCAGAACTGATGGCAGCAACTGAGATTGTAGCAAAAACTCTTGTGGAAATCAAGTTTGACAGAACTGCATCAATGACGGGCTGCAACAAGGGGCTCTTTACTCAGCCAAGGAGTTCTGCCAATGAAAAATGGCCTGCAACTGAAAACACATCCACGAATGGAGGGAAAAACAACAATATGTGACAGTCAATCTTGACGAAAGTGCATCAAGGATCGGTTACGATCAGGAGGCAGATGCTTAAAACAACAGTTTTAAGAGCCTAGAGAGAGACATGCATATTTGAAGCTCCTTCTCCTTCCCACGGTTGCTAGCTAGATATTGGGGTAGGCAAACTGGCCTTCAGGGCACAAAGAATTGGATCTAGCAAAATCTTCTAAAGAAATATTTTGAACTAATACACTAGTGTTTCTGAAACTTTTAAAATTTTTTCGAATTATTTTATACTTTATTAGGAGTTATTTGGGCTTGGCGAGTAGGCACCTAACTCCCCATGAAATTGCATCACTACTAGGGTGAAGTCGAGTTGCTCCACCGTATCTTTAGCTTAATAAGCAGGATGTTACGAATGCAGACATGTTGGATTTTTTTAGCTGTTGGTCGAAGGACGGCTTTGGAATTCGAAGAGTGTTTTATGAGAAAATTTGAGAATTCTAGTGGGATTGAGAGGAAAATTTTGATAATGATATATTTAGAAATATCTTTAGATAACGGATGCACTTATAGATATAAGAGAATCTTGGAAGGAGGGGTCATTTATAAAAATTAGATTCTAGAAAGATTAGGGGGCGATATTTGTGTATTCTTTCTTTTTGGACTTGGGTTTTATCTCTCTAGAGAACTGGTGGATCATACGAGAACTCTCAATCCACATCCATCAAAGGGCTCGAGGGATTCGAATTGTGCATATTTTATTTCCAGGTTCAGTAATTGAAAGTCTATTTAAGAATGCAAGAATCAAACTCTAGAACTAGAGGAGACATACACACAAGAAATACCGAAGGATTGTACCACTGACGTAGGAGGAATTGATATTTGTGATTCTATTTGATATATTATTTTTATCTTTTTGCTACTTTTGTGATAGACTCGTACTAAGGTAGAAGATTCCCCTATTTGATGTGATAGCATTTATGGTTGGTGTATGAAAACATATATAAAAAAAAGAAAAAGAAGAAGAAGGTATTTTTTGGAGTTTCCATCTTGCGTTTTTCTACCTTTTTAAGAACGTCTTTGGGCCGATGTAGGCATTTGACGGGAATGTGGGCTTCAGCATACACTCATTGGCACGAAAGGCGGGCACGCATGTGGGTGCCAAACGTGCGCTAGGCGCAGACCAAAGGCCATTGTCCCTCAACGGAATATCACAAGGGACAACCGCGCCTGTCCACATGGGCCATGTGGTGCTCCATGTGCACACGGGGAGTGCACATCCTGTGGTCCTACACGGTGGTATGCAGCGGATCGGCGGGTGCATGTGTTGATGCATGGCACCCTTGTAGGTCTGCAGGCAGTGCACCCCAGTCACGTAAGGCGATTGTGGATCAGCAGGGTCACTGTGTTGTATGACTATTTTATTCTTGAAGACTCAAGGGTACTTTTTGTGGATGGGCAACCGTACGTGAACAAACTCACCTATCTATGTTATTTATTACTTTGATTTTTTTTCCACGTCGTGGACATATATTGCTTAGGCTTTTCCATGTTTGGATTGGCCATATCTTTAAAAGGGGAATTGTTAGACGATGGGATCCTTTTGATATCTGTGTTTCCATTTGCAGTCCAGCTTAATGAGGACACAGTATTGATAAACGTACTATCAGTATGAACCCCCCCTAAGGAAAGGTTACACTATTTTGGCTTGCGATGACATGGTGTGCATACTATTTATACTAAGTGGCATCCACAATGACCAAAATAGCAGAAGCCTCCCAGCTCTAGTTTGCTCACACCTCAGCGACTCCACAAATTCATGTGGGTTAATGTACTACAAAATGCCTCCATGACAGACCAGTTCAGGAAATGAAACACATAGATCTGTGACATTTTCGCGGGCAAGCACAAGTAACGTTTTTTCTCTAATCACTTTCTTATTCTTGGTAACTAGATTGAGATATTGATGATGTATTTTTGGAGGGTCGCTCATTTCAACAACTGAAGTTAGAACATATTGCCGCTCGATGAGTGATAGCACTGCCGATATACTTCCCAAGGTGAGTGAACCCAAGGATAGCAACGAACCCAAGGGTAACCCATTGGCATATTCCCAAGAGGAAAGAGGATGTGGAAGTTGAGGGTGCTGGTAGTAAATGGAGATGACGGCAAGCAAAGCTATCCAATATGAAAAGCCAAGCCTTGACCTCCTACAATTGCGGGAAAGATCTGCCATTTCACTCGTGTAAGCACCAAGTTGAAGGTGGCATGAACTGTTCACCCCATGCTGTTTGCTAGTGTAGGTACAGAGTAGGCAGGTTCGTTTAGCTTCTCTTGTTCTAGTGGGAAGTATGACCAGTTGATGGGGAACAAAACTGCTAAGGGTGCCATGCTATAGGGACATATGATCAACAAACCTGCTACGGGTGCCATGCTATAGGGACATTTGGATCAGCATTTGTTCCGTATTGGACCATGTTGATTTAGTATATTCTTTACGCTCTGGGGACAAGGAGGAACCACATTTTAGTGTATAGACCGTCTTTTGCTCGACGTTCTGTTTGTTTTGAAGGGGACAGTGTAATGAAAATATGCGGTTACTTGTTTCAATGAGTTTTCTCATAAGTTCGATCGTTAACTAAAGTGAACCTGAGCAATTAAGATACCATCCATTATCTGTAATGTGTAGTTTCTTGTACGACTATGATACCATCCATTATCTGTCTAGCTTTGATGAATGCACTTTGTTGCCCATGTAGGATTTCTCTCATGATCTTCTTGATTCTATTTTCCAAGATTTTTGCTAGTATCTTGTACATGGAGGTTAGGAGACTGATGGTTCATATGTCTTGCAGTGTTTTCACATTTTTCTTTTTTGGAATCAAGGCAATGAAATTCAAGTTTAAAATGTTCTTTACAATCCCATTCTAGTGTAACTCTTAAAAGAAAACCGTAAGATCTTCTTTGAAAATATCTCGAAATTCTTAAAAGAAATATATCATAAATCCATCCAACCCCTAGTGATACAAATCAAGATGTAGTCGATTCTATATTTTAATTTTATTTTTAGGAATGTGGTAACTTGTTATTTGTTATTTAGGTTACCTTACTTTTATTTTGTGAAAGGCTGTCTTTTATTATTGAAACTATCTTTTATTTTTTGGAAAGCTATAAATTTTATCTTTAGTTAGAGAGTTTACCATTTTTATTGTTTTTTTAAGCAAATCTTCAGTTATCTTTAAAAAGTTTGAAAGTTGTTAATTTTTTTTTTTTTTTTATCTTTATAGTAAGGATAGGTCCATTTTTTTTAGGTGGTAATTTGAGCTAGGTTTCCCTTGTAGCTTGGAGGCTTATCTTAGGAGTAAGATTAACATGAATGGTCATCATTTAAAGGAGGGATTTTTTTTTTTTTGGTTGCAAAAGTTTTTAGAAAGGGAAGGAGTAACATAAACACGTCTCATTGTCACGGGTTTTTTCGGCTTTTAGTGAAATACACAAAGTCTATCTCGGAGAGAGAGAGATTTGTAGGTTATCTCTTGGTTATGGTGTGGTGGAGGTCTCGACTCCACTTACTGTGCCTTCTTGTGTTTTTCTTCTCATTATTCGTTTCTCTTAAAACGCAATTATATTTATCGGTTGCTGGCTGTCAGTAATTTTCAATTGCGTTAAGTGGTATCAGAGTATCGGTTTTTGTAGGGTCATGACATTTGTTGATAAGGCATCATGGCTGGTGGACGTGCTCATTTGATGAGTACTTGGAATGAGCCCATCCAATGAGAAAGAGACATCCAAGACATTGAGATAGACTTGAGAAGAAGTTAACCCTGTGCACAGTACAAACTTAGCCCCGACACATCATAATGACGGTTGTGAGTTGGAAGCTGCCTTCAAGAACCCATTCTATGCAAAGAGTAGATCATATGTTTTCAACATCAAAGTTGATCTATATAATTTGAAGGAGAGCAAGGTTGATTTTGCGCAGGTCATGTAAGAAATTAGTAGGTTATAGATTGGGATCTACCACCAATATTTGATACATACTTATATGAAAAACAAAATCTTCTAAGAGATTCAATTTAGGATGATGATCAACATTTCATTGTTAAATTGGTATTTGACGAAAAAAAAAATGAATGACTCAAAGGTATCAATAGTTGAATTTAGTTCTCATCAAAAGGTCAACTCGAAGATGCTCACTTGGTTGTTCTCGAGCTCAGCCTGGTCAAATTCAATAGGGTTAAATGTTTTAAATAATGTAATTTCAACAAGTTTTATGTGGCTAAACATATTCTACCGACATAAGGTAATAGCATTAGGTAAATTTTAAATCAAGTTTAATAGCATTAGGTAAAATTGTAAATGCCTATTTACCCATTCCACCTTATGGTGGCCTGCTAGAGCAATTAATCTGATTCCATCCATGGGTCGGGTCATCTATGGACTCAGAGGATCGATCCCATCGGTTTGGGTCCAGACCTAGACAGTGGACCTGACAAGTCAGACCTAGGTCCACTTGACCTTAACACAACCTAGATTAGGTCCGGGTCCAGGTCCGACTTGGACTTATCTGATCGGGTTAAGTCCAGACTGGGGTCATAAAATAGATTTTTATTTCTAGAACTAGACAACCCGACTTGGTCGCTTGGATCCAGGTCTAGTAGATTTGCACATGAGCAAGGACTCCATCAGGTCCGGGTCTAACTTAAACCTAGTCGGGTCTGGACCGCAATAGACTCATTTACAGCCCTAGCCTATATGGCTTCTCAACTTCAGATGGGAACTTTAGATGTTGACCTTGACATGAATTTCATATAGGAGTGTGACATTGAATATTGGACTTTCAAAGAGCAATATTTTTTTTAGGGATGGATGATACAGGGAGGGAGGTTAACATGCTACTTTTCAAAATAGATGAAATTTCATGGTCATACAGCACGGCTGTTACAAGGGGGCAGCAAGAACTACAAAATAGGGAATTCACTTTTGTCTTTACCGTGGAAATCATTGGAATGTTCTCTATTGTGATACCTTTTATGGAAAGAAACGAAATCAAATGCTCTTTGTCGCTGATTCAAATCCGATTTGGAAGCATCCTCACATTGGAAGTCAAAAGATGAAAAGAAATCCGAAAGCTAAAAGAAATTAATGCTCGATAAGTCATTTTTGGCTCTTGGTAGGATAAATTCTATCAAATGATAGATTAAAATGTTTTTTATTTGGGCACTTCCTTTTTGTAGAGAAACAAGAAGTCCAAGAATAAGCCATGCATGGACTTCTCCTTACATCAGTGGCACAATTGTAGCACTTGGTAACGATTTAGTGAGCCGCACTCTTTGGCTTTAGATGAGTTTCTTGTGCTTCCAAAAAGTTTAATTTTTTTTTTTTTTTCAAATCTTATATTCTAGCTCCTACTTTTGTTTCAAAAAAACATCTATGTTTTCAAAATATTTAAAATATTTTCTAAAACTAAAGGAGCTGGATACCTGTAAATGATACTAACACGTTACACCCTTTTCTATTCTCTTTAGAATCGACCAAAAATTATTTGACAACCGGATTCTATGGCATCCCATTCCACACCAAGAGTCATTGCAAAGAAGTTCTCCTTTGCTTGCAGATCATCCCTCGTATTTTTCTCCTCCATGAAAGTTCCTTCTCATAAAATCTGTGGAAAAAAAGAAAAGAACAAAAACAAAACTCATGTAGCAATTACATTATATAATCAATCATGAATTGCCATCCACTGATTTCACAGTCCAACTATGATGGAAAGAGTAAGCTTTTAAACTAAAATGAACCGGTCATGTTTTAATTAAGATTCTGCAAACATAATATAGAATCTTCAAACTGAGCGAAAAAACATCCGTGCAAAAGAGCGTCATACGTTATGAATGATTTCTGATTTGGATCGACAATTCTTTAAACACTGCTTTAAAATATAAATCAGTAAACAAATTTTTTTTGTAGGTTATCTCTTGGTTGTAGTGTGTGGTGGAGGTCTCGGCTCCATTTGTTGCTCCTTCTTCTTGTGTTTTTCTTCGCATTATTTGTTTCTCCTTAAAATGCAACTGTATTTATCTGTTGCTGGCTGTCACTAATTTTCAATTGCGTCAAGTGGTATCAGAGTGTCGGTTTTTGTAGGGTCATGGCGTTCGTTGATCAGGTATCATGGCTGGTGGACGTGCTCGATTGACGAGTACTTGGAATGAGCCCATCCAATGAGAAAGAGACTTCCGAGACATTGAGATAGACTTGAGAAGAATTTAACCCAGTGATTAGTACAAACTTAGTCCCGACACATTATAATGATGGTTGTGAGTCGGAAGCTGCCTTCAAGAACCCATTCTATGCACACGCTCCACGTTGGGAGCCTCATATTCAATAGTGTAGATCATTGGATTTCAACATCAAAGTTGATTTATAAAATTTGAAGGAGAACAAGGTTGATTTTGAGCAGGTCATATCGAAAATTAGTGGGTTATAGATTGGGATCTACTACCAATATTTGATACATACTTAAATGAAAAACAATATCTTCTAAGAGATTCAATTTATGATGATGATTAAGATTTCATTGTTAAATCGGTATTTGACGAGAAAAAAATGAATGACTCAAAGGGGAATCAATAGTTGAAGTTAGTTCTCATCAAAAGGTCAACTCGAAGATGCTCACTTGGTTGTTCTAGAACTGAGCCTGGTCAAATTCAACAGGGTTACATGTTTGAAATAATGCAATTTCAACAAGTTTTATATGACTGAACATCTTCTATCGACATACAATGACCGTTTCCTTGAGGATTTCTCAATTTTAATGTGCAATCATTGTGTTTGATTAGTGCCATAACCCATAAGTCCTAGGATCTTGTTTATAATATTCATGTTAATAAAATTACAAGACTAACGCAGAATTCATCTTCATTTATTTCAAAACTCGATGACGAGTTTCTTGAACCAAGCAGAATGATGTAGATGAAGATCAGTTTGATTAAATATTTATTTTTTATTTAGGGATGTGGCCATTTGTTATTTGCTATTATATACACCTTTTGTTATTCTCAAAAATGGTTG
>NW_006498404.1:7947380-7964140 GCF_000471905.2 Amborella trichopoda
GCACGAAAAAACATTCCGTGCAAAAGAGCGTCATACTTTATGAATGATTTCTGATTAGGATCGACAATTCTTTAAACACTGCTTTAAAATATAAATCAGTAAACAAGATGTTTTTGGTATAGTAAGTAGTATAGATTGTATTTCAGTATGATCACTGTAAGTAATTTGAGTAAAACTGCTACATAATCATAACATATGATAAATATGAGTATATATTCAAAGTAAGTAAGTAATATAATATGTGTCAGTGGTTTAAAAAGCGGATCGGTGACTCGGATCAGGCGTCTCAAAAACCCATCCGGATCGGCGAATCGACGATTCGGATCGAGAATCTGCTGAATCGGACAGATTAAACCTTAAAAAAATCCTAAAAAATTATTAAAATTCATTATAAATATTGTTTTTTAGGAATTCAATAAAAAATGAGGGTACTCCATTAAGAATTTTTATTTCTTTACATGAATATGCGAATATTGATATGTTCTTTCCTTACATGAACTACTATTTACCATTTAATTTACATCACACAGAAGGATAAACATAGAATTATCATGGATTAAGTATATCATCATACATGAACTACAATAAAGCATACAATTCGTAACATACGATATAAAAATAAAATGACAGATGACGTCGTTTTTCATCTTGGTCACGCTGGTGCCATTGATTGAATTCGCGTGACAATTTATTGACTCGATCTAAAAACGAATCATCCAAATTAGTGGGCACTGACTATACCCAAATCACTAAGTGTTAGTGTTTTGTTGTGGTCCTAATCCAAAATCCCCAAAGCTTGTCCATCCTTCTTGCTCACCTACACTATCGTGCTCATCCCTACCCTCTTGTTGTTGGGACTCGATATGTGAATAATTTGGCTGGGATTGGGTGGCCTCAGAATCATCATCTCTCTCATTTTCCCTTAGACCCCATTCCGACTCTCTCTCATTAGGTGCAATTTCATCGACAGCTCCGAGGAATTGTGGATATGTTGACGGGCTGCTTTCTCTTTCATGCTGCTCATCACCTTCTTCAAGATCTTCCTCACCGATAGCTTCAAGGAACGCTCTCTTGTGCAACACTCGCTCATCTTCTTCTACTACCCATTATTCTGCTGTGTCTGTGACAAATGTTGTGTCCAAGTCTATCGGCCCATAGTCTTCAAGCTTCCTTTTTATTTGTCGCTCTCGGAGGTTTAAGTTGTAATGAACGTAGACTAGTTTATGAAGTTTCTCCGAAGCGAGTCGATTCCTTCTAGTACTGTGCAACAATTGGAACGTACTCCAGTTTCGCTCACAGCTAGTAGCAGAACATGTCTGGGTGAGCACCTTGATTGCTATCCTCATTAGGTGAGGATAACAATCAGCTGAATTAAATTGCAAAAAGAATTGTAAGGGCAAGAACAATTCATAAGATTAAATATATGAATGAACAAAATATTAGTTAGGGGATAACTTGTATCCATCTTAGTTCAAGAATTCCTGGCAAGTCTAGTTTTGAAGGATCCTATAGCATCCCTATACATAGCAAGCTAAAACAAAATATTTCGTTTCAGTGCATTATTCCTCACAAATATAACAACTCAATCAAGTTCTAACCGAAATATTAAATAATACCTATTGTATTGTTGTTACCTGGTTTCGATGGCTTCTCTCCAACCTGGCAATAATGTATCTGACCCCTTCCATAATCTTGTGGGGATATTCAGGTGTCAAATAGAAAAATTTTAGGTTGAAGTAGTAACGTAGAAAATATATAGATAGAGAAAATGTCTTTTAAAATTTCATAAAAAAATAATTTAGAATGAAAAATTCTAATGATTTAAATATATATTTACCTGCATAATGAATTGGACGTCCAAATTTGGTGTTCCACCTTCTTTCTATAATCTCGATCACTTTACTAGTAAAACTGCACTTCTCCCCAATAGCTTATTTGGCCCTCTTTATACCTTCATAAAGGATGCTCATGGTAGCTTTCTTATCAGCATCCACCATTCTTAACATAGTGACCAAAGGGGCAGTGGCCTCTATGATACTGGAACATCGAGACTAGAACCTCTTATTTGAGACTATGCCGTCCACTTTTAGCCCGGTACTGGACTTTGAGAGGCGATCATTTAACCACTCTTCACTGGTAAACAATCTCTTTATTGCACCTTCAGATTCCCGAATGGAGTCCACAGCCAAATAATCTGTCGCAAAGCGTGTTATGGCAGGCCTGACTATCTCTTTTTTCTTAGACTATTCTCTGAACAAAAATAAAATTTTAAAATGGTTATATATAAATATTGACACTAACCTCGCTTCCTGTAAAGTCTGCTTCACAATTTTGATCTCACCGATCTCCTTTAACATAAGATCGATGTTGTGTACAGCACACGGGATCCAGACTAGATGCTTCCTCTTATCCATCAACTTGCTGCCCGCAGAAACACATGCACACACATTGTCCGTAGTAAACTGGACTACATGCTTATCTCCCACCTCCTCCACTATCTGATCATATAGTCGTACGTACAAGTTTGTATCCTTCTTCGTCCTTGATACGTCTTTGCTAGACAAAAAAGCTGCACTTTTTAGGGAATAGGCCAAGAAGTTTACAAACTTCTTTTTGCTAACTTTATTCAACCAACCATCACTCATGAGAGTAATGTCTGTTCTAGCCTAACTCTATTTTATATTCTTCAATCCACTTTCTAACTTCCTCCACCTCTTCATCCAATATTGGCCCGCTGAGCTCATATGCCGTCTGGGGTTTTACCTCCAGCCCGGCTCTCTTGATTGCGTTGACCATAGGTGGAAATTATGGGTTATTAGCTGCATCTAAGGGGATCTCTTTATCGTAGAATCATTTATCAACATATCTGCCCAACATGTTTCTCGTACCTTTCACCATGCCTTTGAGGGTCATCTGTTTTGACTTAGGTTTTGAGAGAATGGGTCTATACGACCATGACCTGCAATACTGATACTCCTAGATAAGTTAGAAATAATTTTTTCAACATTTGATTCCTCTTGATACATATTGCCACCAACCCCTCCATACATATTTGAGCTGTGCCCGTCATACATGCTCGAGCTGGGCCCGTCATGTATGTCTGAGCTAGGGCCACCATGCATGCCCATGTCATAACCACCAGGCATTCTAAACCAGCATTCCCTCTAGTATGTTTTATATAAATTCATTCTTGTGGCCATCTCCAAGTCATTATTATAATGCTCTTCTAGATCATTCCTGCTTGATGGCATATATAAACTAGTTATCTCTTCATCCATCATCTGCTTTGCAATTTTTTTTACCTTTGGTAGCATTGAGAAATGTCGTCATTTGCTTTCTTACATTATTAGGGATACTATTGCATGCAAAAACATCTCTCTTAACCCCTGCTAAGTGTTGCTTGAACCTATGTACCCGACTACTTATCACTCTTTGACAGTAATTACAAATAATTTTGTCTTTTTTGTTGGGATCAAGTCTGACCCCATGTTGCCATGCAGGGTCTTCCGCAGATCTTGCCATGGTTCAACTTTAATATGTAAAAGGTTAAAAATTAACCTGACAGTTCAACATGAAAAATAATCACCATGTGTAATGATAATATGTAGGGGTAGTTCATGAAGTTATATTTGTTGTTAATGCAAAATACTTCTATTGACAAAAATATTTTAATTCCTACTGGGAAAAATAATTTATTTATGCAACATTATAGATAAAAATAGCCTATATCAGCCACTACATATAGAACAAAAAATTTACATTGTTATAGTATCAATAAAAAATATATTTACAATGGTATAGTAATTCACAATGCCAATACATATGGACTTGTCACAAATCTTCATTTCGACAAACATGAATTAGTTCCTACTGAGAAAAAAAAAATACTTATGCAACATTATAGATAAAAAAAAGTCTGTATAAGTCACACTTAGAATCAAGAAAAAATTTACATTCATATAGTAATCCATAATGCCACTACACGTATATTTGACACAAAAACATTTACAATGATATAGTCATTCACAATGCCACAAATAAAATTTACTATGATATAGTCGGCACAATCCCAACTCAATTGAAATGTTCACAAATAGTCGTACATCTCAATTACAAATATGCAAGATAATATAATAAAAAATGCAAGCTCCAAACATGGCTACACCTCAATTATCAAGAACATATATTTTTTGCATTAAAAATTTAATAATAAAATTGAAAATTGCTAGATAATATAATTATCATACATGCCATGATTTTTTTACAATGATATTCAATTTAATTCCTCATGATAATACAGTTTAACAACATGTATTTTTTGCATTAAAATTTTCAAAACTTAAAAATACAATTTTAATGCAAAGCTGCATTAAAAATATAATACAGTTTAACAACATGTATTTGTTAATGTATTTCTTTGCATTTATAACAAATTAAAAAATACAGTTTTGCATCAAAAATAAAATAACATGCCATGATTTTTTTACAATGATATTCACTTTAATTCCTCATGATAATACAGTTTAACAACAAGTACTTTTTGCATTAAAAATGTAAAAAATTAAAAATACATTTTTAATACAAAACTGCATTAAAAACAGAACACAATTTTACAGCATGTATTTGTTAATGTATTTTTTTGCATTAACAACAAATTAAAAAATACAGTTTTGTATTAAAAATATAATAACATGTATTTTTTTGTATAAATAATCTATCAACATGTAATTTTTTGAACTAAAAATTTAACAATAAAAATTAAAATCATTGTTTAATTCCTCATGATAATAAAAACCTAGTCACAATTTTTTGAAAAATCCCGATTTTTCAAAAAAATTGATCATGAATTAAAAAAAAAAAAAAACGCAGTTCTTCTCATACCCACCAAACATCAGTCATTCCAACTCAAAAATCCTCCTCAAATCGAATAAATTACATCAAATTGAATATATGTTTTGATAAACAACACTATAAGGAATCAAAGCCCTATAATATTAACACATTATTATCAAAATATTAAATAAAATCGATTGAATTGAGGGAAAAAAAAAAACGCAGTTCTTCACAGACATCAGCCATTCAATCTCAAAAATCAAACTCAAATTGAATAAATCAGATCAAATTGAATACATGTGATGATAAATAACACTATAACGAATCAATACCCTATAAATTTAACACATTATTTGCAAAATATTTACTGAAATTGAGAGAATAGCGGAAAAAAAAAAAAAAACTCATTCCATTTTTTTTCACAGACATCAGTCTTGTTTTCTCAAAAATCCAACTCAAATTGAATAAATATAATCAAATTGAATATATGTGATGATAAACAACATGATAACGAATCCAAACCCTAAGAATTTAACACATGATTTGCAAAATATTGACTGAATTTGATAGAATGGAGGGAAAAAAAAAAAAATACAGTTCTTACCTGTTTTTCATGCACCCATGCCTTCAAACTCAAAATTGATATGTATTCCTCCAAAATAATCAAAAATTATGAACAAAAACTTCTGAACAACACTCTTACAATCAATCGCCCTGAAATTTTATAAAAAATGATGCCCTCTTTCGCTTCAAATTAGTGAAATGGTGGAACGCACTATTCGCTCCAAAATTTTGTGATCAAAATCGGTGCTTTGTACTACCTTTTATTGACTGAAATGGCAGAAAAATTTGAATTAAATCCTGCAAGATTCGATTATAAGGTTGAAAAAGATGAAAAATGATAACAAAATGGCAAAAAAAGATGAAATCCGTGAGGAACACTATGCAGCCCGTGTTCTTGGGCGAGACTCGGTCAGACTCGGCGATTCACTATTGGGAATCGCCCAGTTCTCTCTGGACACGGGCGATTTTTGTAGTGGAACCGGCACGGTGTCTGCCCATTCTCGAGTCGAACCGGGGGAGTTCGGCTCGACTCGATGAGTTTTTAAACCTTGATCTGTGTGATCAAAGAATCAGTATAAAAATAAAATACAGTAATTTTCAATATATAGAGTATATAATCAATACAAATAATATATATGCAAAATTATATGATCATTTAGCAGTATAGTGTAATTAACATATAATTAGTATAATCACTGTAGGAGTAATATGATTAAAAAAAACATGATTTCAAATCAAAACCCTGCCTGGATATACGAAATTTTTTAGTATAATCTACTTAAATTTACAAAAAAATTAAAGACCTAATTTCAAATCCTATCACAAATCAAAACCTTCCTTTCAAGTCAAAATCTTTGGAAACCCTGATTTTCAACATAATCTATTTGAAAGTACTAGCAATTTGAAAACCCAAGTTTTCGACCCTAATTTTCAATATAATCTACAGAAAGTTACCAGAGTTGCCCTTTCACTCAAGCCCAAACCCGATTCCTATCTATTGGCAAATTTCATTTTATTATTGACCTTCTTACTTCAAAAATAAATCGTCATTTAATATAATTGTTTTTTTTATCTATTGACTTTGACATGATCAACGGAAATTTTGTTGGCGATTAAACTAACCTGCATTGCATAGAACAGCATTTTGTGGGCTGCAATGATGCTGATGATCACAAGGCAAAACTTCAATACTTTGAAATCGAAGTCTTGCTATTTCCCTCTGAGTTTCACCTTCTTGGTAAGTTGTAATTGATATTGGCAATGGATTTACAAGTCGATGAGGGAGACTTCTAGAACTTTGGATGTCACCAACGAAGAGATATGTGCTCAGGGTACATCATTTTCTTGGCACGCATTGTATTATGGATAGGGATGTGGACCCGATCAGAGCCAATACCCGACAGGTACACCTGACCTCGGGTCCGTCTATGGGCCAAAATTTTGGAATTAAAAGTCGTGTTTGGGTCCAAAACTTAGAACCGAGTACTATTTAGGTCCGGGTCCCAAATAATATGGTATTTGTGGGTACTCATAAATGTTGCCATTATCAATGCATTTGTTTCTTAGGAATTTTCAATTGTTACAGAAAATTATAAATGTTGTGCAATACTGAAATGTTGTTAATAATATAGGTATACGATGGTAGAAAAATGGGAAAAAAAAAAATGAAACTTATAGTCATAGGTGGCAATGGACCCGACCAAACCAAGGACTCTACAGTAGACCTGACCTCGGGTCCGGGTATAAGTCCAAATTTCGAACCCAAAAGGTCGGTTCCGAGATCAAAATTTGAACCCGAATACTGTTCAAATCTAGGTCTGGATCTAGCAGGACTTGACCGTTGCCCCCCTAATTATGGAAAGAGTGTATATAAGGTTGATACCTTAAACTGTGGAATCAAGTTACATAAAAAAATATATCAGAAAAGGCTAATGTCATAGAAAATGCTATTTTTATATTAGAAAACTATTTAATTGATCTTCTTGACATTGAGATGTATAGATATGGATCAAAAAAGATTTTAAGTCTCAAAAATAGTTCATCTTGCTGCAAATTAATTGGAACGTCCATTTTCAAGATTTTCATGTGCTTACAGATCTATTTTATTTGACTCATATTTGGAGTTTAAAATTTGTAATTAGATATAAAAATAGATTTAACGGGCCATCTTTTTTTTTTTTACACCAAAATTGCATCTTATGACAAAGTTTGGTGGTGCATCTTACTTTGATTGCTTAATGTTGCAACATTATGCTAACCTCACCGTTGTATGAGTGGTTTGTATAAGGACGAGGCTTTAAATAATTAAAGTAGAGCACACCTTCAAATAGTGTCGAAAAATATGGCTTCAATATTGGAAATCTTTGTGATAGCTTTAAAATATATTTTCATCCATAATTATAAAATTTAAAGCTTTAAAAATAGTCTAGATAGAGCGGATCTATGAAAACTTGAAAATTGACGGTCCAAAAATATTTACAAGATCCACTATTTTCAAAATTCGAGCAATTTTTTTCTCATATCTATGTACATTGAGGTCGAGATTATCAATTTGAGGATATTCGGAGATCAAAACAACCTCTTTTAGTAAAATTTTTGAGGTGCGTCCTAATTTGATTGCTTAGAGCCTCGCGCTTATATAAACCTTCTATTTTTCTTATTGGTATAATGGTTTTATTTTTTAAATAAGACAGAAGTAAATGAACTCTACGATAGAGACTTCGCAGTCAATCCAGAAAGTGATATTTCTATGATGGCTATATAAATTTATTTCATTTCTTCATGACAAAACGGGGCTAGACTTTTGACATTTGGAGGAAAGCATCTGCGAATCATTTGCTTGGTCTTGGCAATGGATTTTACAAGTCGATGAGGGAGACTTCTAGCACTCGGAACGTCAACAACGAAGAGATATGTGCTCAGGCTACTTCATTTTCTTGGCACGCATTGTATTCCGGAAAAAGTGTATAAAAAGATTGTCACCTTAAAACTCTAGAATCAAGGTACACTGAAAAATCTATGAGAAAATGTTATTTGGTCGTTAGAAAACCATTTAATTGATTGTCTCGAGATATATAAATATAGATAAATAAAAAATTTCAAGTCTCAAAAGTAGTTCATTTTACAACAAATTATTCGGAACGTTCATTTTCAAGATTTTCATGTTTTTATAGATCTGCTTTATTTGACCAATATTTGAAGTTTAAAATTTTATAATTAAAGATGAAAATAAATTATCAGGCCTTCTTAAAACTTTTCGACACTAAAATTGTATGTTATGACAAAATTTGAAGGTGCGCCTTACTTTCATTGCTTAATGCTGCCACCTTGTGCAAACCTCACCGTTGTATTATATTTGTTTTTATTTTAAATGCACGCATCGTACATTATTTTCTTCAAGGAAAAATAGGGCTGGACTTTCTACATTTTGGAAAAGAGATACAGGGTACTCACAATTAATCTTGACCATTAGACATGAAATTTGGTGGATACATTTATTTTATTGACCAATCGATATATTTATTATCTCCAACATTTATTTCATAGAATTCATTTTTTGTTGTCAACCTACATCATATTAGATATACAAGGGAGTACACGGTAATAGATGACTCGGTTGACTCACCAAAGTCGTATCTTTCTTTTTATAGGGCAGTGATTTCATGCAACGGTTGTATAGTGTAATGCAACAATCGTCTAAAACCATGTTAAGCCCATTTGTTTGATCGAAATCTCTTTTCATTCTAATGAACAATTACAAAAAATAAAAATTTGAAAATGCAACCCAGAAAGTACTTTTTTAGCTCAATTAACATAAGTCATCCATTTTGATAAGATGCTTAGATCTAGACCTTAGAAGGACTTTTTCTTTTCTAATTATTTTAGATAGTTTTATTATCGTCAGATAAACAATGTTAAAAAAAAAAAATGATTTTGAATTTATAAGAACTAATATCTTGAAATTCACCAAATAAACAGTCTAGATCTGTTATTGGATAAAACTCATTTTTAACCGTATATAAATTTTAGGTCATACAAATACGACAAATATAGTTTTCTAAAAGTGTGGAGGGGACTCATTTTAACCGTATCTAAATTTTGAGTCATGCAAATGCCACAAACATAATTTTCTAAAAGTATGATTGCATTATACCGTGATACAACCATTGCATGAGATACAAAAAGAACATCAACATGCGTTGGTTTGCATGAGGTACAAATAGAACATTAACATGCGATGGTGGGGAATGAGTTAATAAAATGATTTTTAAATACATTTATGGCAAGGTTAATCCATTATTCAAGACTTGACACGGACTCCAACGCTCGACAATTAGCGGTGCCTTCACACGCTCTGCACGACTTAGATTTCGACATGCCTTCTAGGACACGTACCAAGCCGACACGGATAACAGGGTTGTGGAGCCCCACGTCAGAGCCAGCTCGTTGTCCCCTTCTGCCACTTCCACGCCGAAACTGTGGCTCGCTCTCAGCCGCAATATTTCGTTCGCTTGATTAACATTTCGCTCGCTTAGTTTCGCCGCTCTGAACCCGTTAGTTTCGTTAAATTTGGCCGCAAGCTTCCCTCTCTCCCCAAACATGACTTCTCGGCAAAATTTCGGCCCGAGAAACGACCGCTCCACCAGCTCCCTCCCACCTCTCTGTGTTGGAAGGATCCACTCCAGAGAGTCGCATATCGCCGAAGCCCACTGCAAACAATCCGAAAACCTGCTAACGAAATCCCCCGAAATTTCTTTCCGCAATTCGCCATTGCAGTGGCCGAGAACCAGCAGCCGCGGCTTCAGCTTCTTTGAAGCTTCGATGAGATTCGAAAGCGGCCACATGCTGCGGTCACACATGTGCAAAAGCTTGAACATGCAGTTCACTATCTGTATTTCCTCTTCTTCTTCTGATGGGCTCATGACTTCTTCCCTGTAGATTTTTTGATGATGATTTATGAGATTTTGGAGCTCCATTTCTTCGAAAGAGAATCTGAAGCCGAGGTCTTGAGCAAATTCCTTGAGCCACTTACCTGTCAATAATCCAGAGCTCTCCTTCCATTTAATGGCGGTTATTTTGATGCTTTTGAACTTAGAGCAACGAGGTTCAGAGGCTAGAGCTTCCATTAATGGCGGCCATTGCAAGCCATCCATTATATCAAAGTCTATCACATGAAGCTTTCTGGTATCACTGCTGATCGAATCAAGAATGAACTGGTTCGCTGTGAAGTGAGCCATTCTAGAACACGGGTGCAACTCGATGAGAGCCCTATATGCTAACAGATGGTTCTCTTCGTTAAATCGATCATCTGATTTTAGGTCTGAGAGCTCGTTTTTGCCAGTGAAAAGCCACTGCAATCCATGGAAAAGGTAGAATGCGACGCGTGTGATTGGGGTTCCTGAGCAAGACACAAGCTTTCTGAGCCTTTGAAGAAGTACATCGGCTACATCGTTGCTCTCATTCGATATAGCCTCGGCTGCTGCAACCAAAAGGTGGAGCAAAAGAAATCCCTTCTCCTCGTCTTCATGGTTGCTGGAATCGTCATTTTCCGGCGAGATTTCACCGCCAGAATCTGAATCTCTGCCTGACAAATCTGGTGAGTCATGGAGGGACACAGCTTCCTGATTTTGACTGATTTCCATATTTTTTTGGAGTACATATTCTCGTTCTTGCAAATCTGAGGGAGAATTCATTATCCGAGAGTGAAGCTGTAAAATTTTAGTTTCATAGCTCAATGAACCTTCTGGCTTGGGCACAACCAGGTCAAAATCCATCTCTTCGATTTCACGAAACTCGGTCGAATCCGGCACTGGGAAATCATATAGGAGCTCATCAAACTGCGAAATCTCTTCAACTGCGCCGGAATCAGACACCAAAGAATTATTGAAGAGATTGTCGAATTGAGGAATCTCTACATTTTTTACCGAATTTGGCGCCAGAGAATTGAGGAAGAGCTCATCAAATAGAGGAATTCCGACAATATCACTGGAATCTGGCGAGAACTTGCCAGAGAAGAAGGAGGACTCAACCATTTCTATTACGGGAAAGTTTGGTGGGAAGGGAGAGAGGCGATGCGGGAGAGCAGACCACTCCATTTTTGGTTTAAGGAATGGTCTGTCTCTTTCTCTCAATACTATGCCATGCGCTTCCACAGTGTGATAATAAGTCTTTATAATCCTGGAAAAATGAAGTGAGGCCGTTATCAAATGATTTTGACGTTGTGAGTTTCAAATTTCAGAAAAACGTGGGGGGCGCCGCAAAATACGTATTGACAGCAGCTACCCTCGGTTGGGCAAATGCATGGCTATGATCAAACGATATATAGACATGGAGGACTTTAATTCATGAGGCCTTCGAGAAGATGGGAAGAAAGCCATTTAGGGGTGGGAATCGGTTCGGTCGGACCGCCAACCCAACCGGATCTAGGTCCAGGAACTGACTTGGTCAGTGGACCCAAGTCCATCAGACGTGGACACTACCTTATATTGAGATTGGGATTGGGTTTGTTTTCAATCAAAACAGATCAGGTTGGGTCAGATTGGGTTGCATACTATTAGATTATTTATCTTTGTTACAAGGAGGTCACAACTATTTCTAATTATTAGATGTTAAATTAAATAGCTTGGATTTGTCTGGCTTTCTTTTTTTTTTTTTTTTTTTAACTTTGGATCTAGTTAATGATACCTTTACCATTACCTGATTTGAAATCTGATGAGAGTTTTTGTGGCCTATCTGTACCAAAAAAAATAAATGATCTTGTTATATACATTTTCATTTAATATAATGGCATGCTAAGATGATGTCATTCATGTAGGATTTGATGATATGATGATGAATTGCATACTACATATATTATATATACTTTTTTATATTATTTCTTTACTTTTAGCATGAGGTATATACCTTTTCATATAATAAAATGACATACTAAGATGATAATGATTGACAATCATCATTAAGGTTCTGATGATGATGATGATGAATTGCATACTAAATATAATAGATATGCTTCTTTATATTCTTTCATTACTTTTAGTACAAAAAGGTCACAATTAATCGTGTTCATATTTTAAATTATGTGGTTTTGACTAGACTCAAAGTCTAAAGAAAAATTACTTTAATTATATGACACAACCCAGCAGTCTAGTTTAACATCTAATGGTTAGGAATAACTATCACCTCCTTATAGTTAAGATAAATGGTCTCATTGTATACAATCTTTTTTATATGTCTTAAAATAAAGAAAATATATTCATAGACTCACGTCCGGACCATCCTAACCAAGTGAAATCTAGGTCTAATTAGTGTAAGAATATGGAAACCCTGGAGAGGAGGGAGAGAGTGGAAGAGAACACGTCCATTATATTCATTCATTCGACTCACACACGGTTTACACATGTGTGTGAGTGTCTATGTGTGTGCGCGCGTATGCAATAGACATAATTATCCTTGAGGATAAAGAATAAAAGAATGACCTATATTATATCACTAAATACAGTTTGTCTCTTAGCATCCCCTTGAAGCCGAGCATGCATCTTGTGCATTGAGAGCTTGTTTGTGGACTCATGGTGTCTTGATCTTGTCAGACTTTAGTAGACATGTCTGCCAACTAGTGGGATGAAAGAACAAAGGTCATGGAAATAACACCAGATACAACATTTTCTTGATTAAATGATAGTCAACTTCTATGTGTTTAGTGTGAGCATAGAAGATAGGATTTGTGGCTAGTCGCATAGCACTTTGATTGTCACAAGCTAGAATTGTTGGCTTAATTATGGAAACACCAACTCCTTAATAAGCATACGTAGCCAAGTAATTTTTGTCGCAGAAATACTCACTGCTTTATATTCTGACTCAGTACTGGATTTGATAATGAGGCATGTTTTTTGCTACTCCAAGAATTGAGACTCCTTCTCAAGAATATACAAAATCATGTAATGGACCTACAATCATTAGGGCATCCTTCCCATTTCAGCATCAGAGCTTAAGATCATTTTCAGTAACAATGATGTCATCCACGTAAATTAGAATGAGGATAATACATGAGGATGATCTTTTTAAAAATAAAGAATAGTCAACCTTGCTTGTTTGAAAACCAATACTATAGAGTTGATAGCTGAATTTTTCAAACCATGGCTGAGGTGCTTGCTTGAGTCCATAAATCACTTTTTTTAATTTGTAGACATGATGTGGCCATGAGGGATCTTCAAATCCTTTGGGTTGTTCACTTCTTCTTTCAAATCACCATGAAGAAATACTTTTTTCACCTCAAGTTGATGGAATTTGCAATTAAACATAAATGACTGAGACTAGAAGCATCGAATAGTGAGTGCCTTCATTGTGAAGGTCTCATCATAATCAATCCCATATTCTTGGCTAAACCGCTTAGCCACCAATCTGGACTTCAAGCTTTCAACTAAGCCATCTAATCTGACCTAAACTTTGTACACCAATTTTCAGCCCACAATATTTTTTCCTAGAGGCAATGACACTAGTTCCTATGTATGACTCCTTTTAAGTGCATTGATCTCTTCTTTTATTGAGGCCACCCAGTGTCAGAGGAAGCTTCTTCATAAGTGGTGGGTGTTTACGATGAAAATTTGACAGATCTTCCGACGAAGATCTCTCGAATTTTGATACCTTAAACTGATGAAAATGTAGTAGTAGAGAAAGTGGGACAAATCAAATTCAGATCTGAGGCCAGATCCACCCGGAAACGAGCAGATCTGCTCTCAGATTTGTGGCAGAGCCAGCATGATCCAGAGCATCAATACTCGCTAAAGTAAATTAACAGATCAAAATAAATAAAATAGAATCAAAACAGTAAAAGAAGAAGAAAGAAAGAAGAAGAAACAATACCAAACCGGGCCGGATGGCCTGGGACTCCCGAGCCTTAGAGGGCTCACCCATATCAACACCAGCATCCTCTTTGCCTCTCTGATTCAGATGTCGACCATTAGATCTCTAGTGTAGAAGAAGGTTTGTTGTGCTGTGGAGATGGTTTAGAACTAGGGTTGTTGTGCCCTAGGTCTTAGGTTTAGGGTTTTCAAGCTTAGGGTTAGGGTTTCAGGAGGCTAGGGTTTCTGAAGCAAGTCTATCCTCTAGGGTTCCAATTCTCTTCTGAAGCCGTCTAGAGATGCCTTTGAATGGCCACGAAAAAGAGACTTTATAGGGTCAAGGATCTGTTGGAAAGAATATATATCCATAACCAACAGATCTTCATCCAAAAATTTCAATTTCGGGGGTACAGATCTGAGCGACACTCCTAATGTCGCCCAAAATTTTTTGATAAAAACCCTCTAAAAAAGCAATAAAATCAACAAGGGAAATAAAATTCCAATTTGGGGCAAAAAGTTCTAGGCGACACCAGTCTGGGCTGGGCGACACTGCTAGTGTCGCCCAAACCAAACAATGTCCAAATTCAAATTTTTATTTTCAGGTGTGTTCCTCAACCTCTTGTGAAGCTCTCAGGTAAAATTTGGGTCAAAACGGAGTTTTAACTATTTTTAATGATCGTTTTGGTAAAACAGGGCATCTATAAGATTCTAGGTCAAAACAGGGCTTCTGCAGTGTTCCGGGCAGGCAGACTGACTCCGGGTCACAGGGTAGGCTATGTGAACTGTGGATTTGGTTTTACTAGCACTCCCTGTCCTTCGGGGAATAGGTGAATAGCAAAAAAGTAGACACTTTGGCGTTCCCTGTCCTTCGAGAGGTAGGTGAACGTCAAAGGTAATCCGGACATTTTAAATTTCTTCCTGACACCACGTGGTCAAAGGGCACACCAACTAATCCCTCCAAGTCATTGCGCTCACCGAGCTCATCCACCTAGGGCAGTTTTCCTCCTAAGGTTTTCGGCATGAGATGTCGGTGAGTTACACAAGCTTGAAACTCGAGTTGGATTTTCTGGTCATGCCACTTCGCTTCATGGGTTTCAATGTTTGAAATTTAACCCTGGCATCTTCTTTGATTTCCTTAAGCTTTCTTAAGGTTGTCTATAGGAAAAGGCTTTCTATAGGAAGAGACATGTCTAGCCGATTTCGAAGAGAGATACAAGGCAGCAACGTGGTAATCATCATAAATGGGTGTCCAAGCTCCTTTGTTTTTAAAAGAATTTTTAGAAATTTTGAAGATATAGGGATATTTGAAATAGAACCCGGAGCATGAACAGGTTACGATTAATAAAGAAATTAAAATTTTGAAAACACAAGACATATAGTGAAAATTTTGAAAAGATAAAGATATTTCGAAAAACAAGGATGGTTAGCAGTTTTAACTCCTGCAACCATAGATCCCTCTAAGCCGTTTAGCGTCATGCAACGATGAACCATACACCCGACCCTTTTACGTCATACAGGCCTAGACGGAATACACCCGACCCTTTTACGTCATACGGGGATAGACGGAATACACCCGACCCCTTTACGTCATACGGGGATCGACGGAATACATGCCTCGGCTCTTTTACGTCGTATGAGTTTGACGTTGAACTGGATACACTCGACCTTTTGTGTCATACAGGGCTAGACAGTACCTGTCTCGGCTCTTTTACATCATACGAGTTTGATGTTTTTCCATTGAAGAGGATGGTTGTGCCCTGGATACACCCGACCTTTTGCGTCATACGGGGCTAGACGATACCTGTCTTGGCTCTTTTACATCGCACGAGTTTGACTTTTTTTTTTGTCTCGACTCTTTTACGTCGCATGAGTTTGACGTTTTCTGAATTGGATTTGGTTGGCAGTTTAAGCTCATGCCACCAACGAGCAGTTTTTTTTTTATTATTTTTTTTTTAGATTTTGGAAAAATTGGTTGGCAGTTTAGGCTCGTGCCATCGAGGAGCATTTGAAATTTTTGACAATTAATTAAAATTAATTAAAAATATTTGAAAACACTCATAAAATCACATGGCAAAACCAAATTTGGTTCCCAAAAGTCCCTAAAATTAAGTGGGGGCAGTTTTGGGAAAAACATTTTGTGCGACACTAGGCGTGTCGCCCAGGTTTGGTCGACACAGCTGGTGTCGCCCACGTAAAAAAAAAACAAAAATTATGTATTTTACTGAAAAATAAAAAAAAACGGAATGAAAATTTGGGCGACACGACTGGTGTAGCCCCCCCCCCCCCCCCCCCACCCCCCAAAAAAAAAAAATTATTATTATTATTTTTCATTAGAAAGTTGTAAAAATTGATAAAGAAAGGTTTGGCAAAAAACATTTGGGCGACACGCGTGGTGTCGCCCTCACAGGATGGGCGACACTAGCCGTGTCACCATACAATTATTTTATTTTTTCGGTAACTATAGGAATTAAAAAAATGTAGGACGACACTGGTGGTGTCCCCGAGGCAACACGGTTGGTGTCGTCA
>NW_006498404.1:7964329-7974368 GCF_000471905.2 Amborella trichopoda
CACGATAGGCAAAACCAAATTTGGTTCCCAAAAGTCCCTAAAAGTTAAGTAGGGGGCAGTTTTGGGAAAAACATTTTGTGCGACACTAGGCGTGTCGCCCAGGTTTGGTCGACACAGCTGGTAGTACGACCCACGTAAAAAAAAACAAAATTATGTATTTACTGAAAATAAAAAAAACGGAATGAAATTTGGGCGACACGACTGGTGTACCGACCCCCCCCCCCCCCCCCAACCCCCAAAAAAAAAAAATTATTATTATTATTTTTCATTAGAAAGTTGTAAAAATTGATAAAGAAAGGTTTGGCAAAAAACATTTGGGCGACACGCGTGGTGTCGCCCTCACAGGATGGGCGACACTAGCCGTGTCACCCATACAATTATTTTTATTTTTTTCGGAACATGGGATTAAAAAAAATGTGGGCGACACTGGTGGTGTCCCCCAGGCAACACGGTTGGTGTCGTCCAGCCTGAGTACGGAGTTGGCCGACACCAGGCATGTCGCCCAGACCACCGATCCCCAGATTTTGTTGTTATCGTTTTGCTAGGTTTTAGGGTTATCTAAACCCTCTGCTGTCTGAAGTGGATAGCTACAGGATGATTTTTAGGTCGGATTCTTTTTTGTCTTTAAAAATCATCCCCCTTCCCATTCTTCTCTCATCTTGCAATCTCTTTTTTCTTCCTCCCATCTTCATCTTCTACCTTCTTCATCATCTTCCGTCTGATCTTATTGGTTTTTCTTGCACTCATCCTTAGGCTTTCATGGAGGACAACGCGATCTCCAAGGGCAAGGAGAAGGTTACTGAGCGGATCGACAATGGAGGAGAGGAGGAGTCTCTTCCTTTGTTTTCTAGGGTTAGGAACTTCCCTGAGGGTCTGTCCTCCCATATCTTGCAAGGCCTATGATCGGGTGAAGCTCCTCGACATGTCAATGGCTTTCCTGTCATCGGGTCCTGGTTTAGGGATTGGTTTCTTTCTGCTCGGCAATGACCCAAGCTCATGGCCTTTTTTACTTCAGTTTCGATGACAGGCATCTTGACCATGGCCTCTTGCCTGGGCGGCACTGGTGGTGTTGCCCAGAAAAAGCAAGGTTTCACAGCATCGAAGCCCTGGATCCTGGTCACAGCCAAATTTTGGAACCTTTTGTTACTGAAATCAATGAAAAACGGTGAATAAAAAAAGTATTTTTTTGTTTTGATCAAAGCTTGAAAGGCCCCACGGTTGGTGTCAAACAGTTTACGATACAAATTTGACAGATCTTCTGACGAAGATCTCTCGGATTTTGACACATTAAACTAATGAAAATGCAGTAGTAGAGAAAGTGGGACAAATCAAATTCATATCTGAGGCCAGATCCTCCCGAAAACGAGAGAAACTGCTCTCAAACCTATGGCACAGCCAGCATGAACCAGAGCATCAAAACACAATTTTTAAAGCAAATTAACAGATCAAAATAAATAAAATAGAATCAAAACAGTAAAATAAGAAAAAAGAAAGAAGAAGAAACAATACCAAACCGGGCCAAATGGCTCGGAAGTCCTGAGCCTTCGAGGGCTCACCCGTATTAGCACCAGCGTCCTCTTTACCTCTCTGATTCGGATGTCGACCAGCAGATCTCTGGTGTAGAAGAATGGTTGTTGTGCCGTGGATATGGTTTAGAACTAGGGTTGTTGTTCGCTATGTGTAAGGTTTAGGGTTTTCAAGCTTAGGGTTAAGGTTTCAGGACGCTAGGGTTTTTGAAGCAAGTCTATCTTCTAGGGTTCTAATTCTCTTTTGCAACCCCATCTAGAGATGCCTTTGAATGGCCACAAAAAAAAAGACTTTATAGGGCCAAGGATATGTTGGAAAGGATATACATCCATAACCAATAGATCTTCATCCAAAAATTTCAATTTCAGGGTACGGAATTGAGCGACACGCCTAGTGTCCCCCAAAAATTTTTGGTAAAAACACTCTAAAAGGGCAATAAAATCAACACAGGAAATAATATTTCAATTTGGGGCAAAAAGTTCTCGACGACATCAATGGTGTTGCCCGGGCAACATTGAAAGTGTCGCCCAAGTCTGGGTTGGGTGACCAAACAATGTCCAAATTCAAATTTTTCTTTTCAAGTGTGTTCCTCGGCCTCTTATGAAGCTCTCAGAGAAAATTTGAGTCAATATGGAATTTTTTACTATTTTTAATGATTGTTTTAGTAAAATATAGCATCTACAGTATTCTAGGTCAACACAGGGCTTCTGTAGGGTTCCGGGCAGGTAGACTGATTCCGAGTCACAAGGTAGGCTGTGTGAACTATAGATTTGGGTTTACTAGGATAATGTAGTCCTAAGGGTTCAGAAAACCATAGAATTTTCCATATGTAAAATGGGGTGTGTATAGTGGGTTCTTGAATTTGAGAAATTTGTGTTGCAAATGGTTGATGATTGGAAGGCAGCCTCTCTGAGGTAAATCTTTCAATAGGGTATTTTGTTGCTATGGGCTTATAGGTGGTGGCAAGAGAATGAATGGTTGCAGAGTAAAGTTGGTAGCCTAACTGATGTTTTGGAAGATGGGTTGAGCGAGAAGAACGGTGTGGAGGTATCGGTGAAACTTCCAAGGGTCTTTCAGATAAATCATGTTGTACAGTGGGAGATGAATCTAAGCTTGAAATCGATGATAGATAAGGTGCTGGTGAATTGTCTATCGAGGGAACATATTAGAGCTCGGACCTGTCAGAGTGAGGAGATGACTGATGAGAGTGGTGTTGCTGACATGGTTCATATGTAGCCTAAGAGGAAATAGGTGCTTGCGAGTGTACTTTCTCCTGTAAATGAAAAGGCATTGACGTAGATTTTTACTTGGCATGTCATTACTAGTGTAAGTTGGGGAACAATGATTCTTAAAGAAGAACGTAACGTCATCAAATGTTATGTCTTGTAGTAAAGAAACGATTTGACGCTGTCATTGATAACCTTTATGTTCTGAGCGTACTAAAGAAAATCCTAACTATTTTCAAAAACTGACAGGCCTGTATTTTCTAGTGATCGACCTAAAAAAAGAAAAAAAGAGAAGTACAAAACGCTTAAAACATCATTTATATTTCCAAATTATTGCATGCTACATGAAATATGCGCTCTCATTTAATCTTCCGCGAATGGAAGATTGTGCTTGATAAGAATAGAATATATTTTTTATAAAAATGGACATCACATTATCGAAAGCTTTCTAACAAAACATCTCACTTTCGTGACATGAACATCCAAATTTCATTCTCAAAAAAAAAACATACACATCCAAATTTATGTATGCTTACAAGTTATGGAACCTCTTTTAAACTTCGGGATACTTACCTTCATGCCCCTTTAAAATACGAACTTACAAGAAAATCTCCATGAACATCTAGGCACTACGTTCATGCTCATTTTCTTTATTTATTGTTTTTTTCAAAATACCTTAATTTTGGGACTGTAAACTATTTAAGTTTTTTACCCCTCTTTTTGAATTTTTTTTTAAACTTTGATGCAGAAAGCGTACAAGCTTTTGCATTCTATAGGGTACTTGGGATTTTCAAAATCCAAAGTTCTGTGCTAAGCATACATGCTTGTTGCATTCTAGTGGATGCTAGTGAGTGCCTCCAGTAAATTTGAAGTTTAGATTTTGAAATTCCAAAATTCAGTGTGAATGCTTTCAGAAAGGGAGAAAAAATGGTATACATTTTTTGGAAAAAAAAAAAAAGGTAAAAGAAATTCAGAATTTAAAGTTTCAAAAGAGAATTTTAAGGGGAAAAAAAAAATTGAAAAAAGAAGATATGAATGTAATTATCAAATTTTAAGTTATGGCAAGTAATCGTAATATATACGTATCCATTTATGGTAATGCTAGGGGACATCCCCGCGTGTTAAGTAAAGCAATTGAAAACAAAAAAGAAAAAGTCTATATAACGTAAAAACCTTAAGAAGTAAGCCGCACTTCAAAAACTCATTAGAAAAGCTTGTTCTGATGCCAAAAAATCCTCCAATTAATTATCTCGAATTTAAGATGTATAAATGTAAAGAAAAAAAAAGATTTCAAGTCCTTAAAATATTACATTTTGTAATGTACTATTGGGACCGTCTACTTTCATTCATAAATCTGCTCAATCTAAACTATTTTTAAAACTTTAAATTTTATAATTAGAAGTGAAAGTTGATTTACAAACCATCATAGGATTCATAGCACTGAAACAATATCTTTCGTCGTCATTCAGAAATACGAGCTTTATAAATACGGTAAAATTCATTTAATTAGAAGTGAAAGTTGATTTGCAAACCATCATAGGATTCATAGCACTGAAACAATATCTTTCGTCGTCATTCAGAACTACGAGCTTTATAAATACGGTAAAATTCATGCAAATGGACTTCTATTTTGGTGGTGCCAGTGAGGAAGGTCATCGTCTTCGGTCCTCATTCTAAATATCTAACGAGTAGTATGCCGTTGCATACACTATTAAGAAAGGTGCATAATGCATTTTCTTCTACTTTTTTATCTTTTAAGGTTAGTTGCTAGGTTGAAAAGTTATATCCCTAAATTAAAAAGCCTAAAATTACTGTTAGATTGGAGAAATGCTCTCACAAGAGCATAAAATCTATTAACAACATCTAAACCTAAATAAAAAGGAAAATGGTTGATTTCAAATTACCTATCTTTCAAGTACTATTAAATTGACTAGCCAGTCAAACTAGTCAAAATGTACCTATTTGACTAACCAAAACTCGCTAAATACTATTTTTATTATTTTCCAACCATAGTCGATGTTTATTCTATACTAAAATGTCTAAGGCACCAATGTACATTTGATTAGTCAAATCGGCTGATCTAGTCCCTTCCGTATAGCTAGAATGAGAGAGAGAGAGAGAGAGAGTTAATATATGATATATTTAGTAAAAAAAGAAAAACTTAAAAAATTATTTACCCAAAAAAAACTCACATTGTTGAAGGCAATGGTCGCTCCAAAAATGTGCTAGTGAAAAATGATTAAGATATTATAATTCCAAGTTAGAGAAATAACCAAAGAACTAACACAAATGGGGCCAAATTCGCCCTTATGACTCATATCATGAAAACAACATAAAGTTTTTACATATATACTAAGTACACAAGGAGTTCCAAGGACTTGCAATCCTTGTTACAGTTTACTTCAACCTGTAATGTTTTGAGATGACGGGGTCACTTGTACAATAGAGAATTGCAAAGCTATTTCAATGCTTGTTGAAGTTAATGCAATATTGAGTAAACACGTGGGGGAGGAACAAAAGGATATATTATAATATAGGTCAATGTGTGTTGGGAGTTATCAAAACTTTCAAATTGAAATTCAAATCTTGAATTTCAATTTTTGAATTTCTATACACTTTCTAATTCTGTAGGATTTTGTATTGATGTACATTTTCGAATTTCTTAGGATTTTGTATTGATATACTCTTTCTATTTTCAAATTTCTTAGGATTTTGTATTCATGTACTCTTTTTATTTTTGTTAGATAGATCCCTATAATTAAGGATTTCAACCTCTAGCATTCTTTACAAATACCCAGTTTTGGGTAATATGTATTATTGGAAAATTTGTTCTATTAAGATTTCCTCCAAAACTTGATGGTGTTCCATTTGGGTAATATGTATTATTGGAAAATTTGTTCTATTAAGATTTCCTGCAAAACTTGATGGTGTTCCATTAAGAGTATGAATAAATTATTATATGTTTGTTAAGATATTTTTGTGGGTGAGGTATGTTCCTCCTCTTGGATAAGGAAGATGGAGATAGCGATTTATTATGGGTCATCTTTAGAAAGAGTAGTATTAGCAAGTTTGCCCTTTTTTATTGAATATTAGATAGAGTTGAAGATCTTTTTAGTAAATATGGTTTATTAGGTAATAAATAAAACTTTAGAGAGAAAGAAGATTTCTATTAAGGACGTGAGACTTGAATGAGAGAAAGAAATGGTTGCTTCCTTTTTGGTAGGGAAAGATAATGATGGTGTTTTTTAAGGATAGTTATTAGTGCGTAGGAAATAAGAAAGTTGGGGTTAACAAGGGCAGGAGTTGAGTAATATTCTTTTTATTAGTTATTTTCTTTTAGTAATTATCTTTAAGGTGGTGAATATAAACTCGAGCACGTTGATTGTAATTGAGGGAAGATTGGATTTTATGGATCTACCTTTGTGGGTGTTGATTCTTCGCTTGTGTTTATGGGCCCATGCCGGACTGCTCAGATCGGCGCATTTTGTTCTTTCTTCTTGTGATTTCCATCACGCTTTTATTTCTCTCATTTAAACAAGGTTATTTTTGTCGGTATTGTTTGCCGATGAATTTTATAATGCGTCAAGTGATATCAGAGCGTAATCTATTCTTGTGGATCGTGGTGCTCGTCGATTGGCATCATGGCTCGTAGACAAGGTGTATGGTCCGGCATTGGGACTCAACCCATCCAGTGAAAACAAAATCATCAAGCAACGAGATGGAGAACAAAAGTTTGATAAGGCAAGTAGAAGAGTTGACCCTGCGCTTGACGCAAAAACTAGCTTCAACATATTGTGACAACGGTAGTGAGTCGGAAACTATTTTTTAGAACCCATTCCATGCCAACCCACTATGTCGGTAGCCTCATGGTTAGGATAATGATCTATTTCCTTATAGTCAGAGATTGATCTACCAAAATTTGATAAAGAACCAGTTGAAGTTGAAGAACGTGTAGTTTTGGATCTTCAAGGGAAATCATCATTCTTGGATGTCACAAGTTACCCCATCTTTGATGAAGTTCTTTTTTTTTATGAAAAACAAAAGGAAATGAAAGAAATTATTCTTGAGGTAGCAAGGATATCTAATTTTCTTATTATTAATGGAGAGGTGGAGCCTCAAGATGTCGATCTGATCCCAAAGGAGATCGAGGTTAAGTTTGAAAATTTTCAATAAATTTATGTGGCAAAAAATCAACCTACAACGACTGTTTCCTCAAGTGTTTATTGACTTTAGTGCATGTTTTGATCGACTTTAGTGCATGTTTTGATCAGTACAGTAACCCACAAGTCACATTATCTTGTTTCCAAAATTCAAGTTGAAGAAGGTTGTGGCACTAGTACTAATATAAAGTTGAGCACATTTTAAAACTAGAGGTTGTGTCTTTTCCATCAAGGGGAGAATGATGCATATCAAATTTTGGATACTACAAATTTTTAATTTTATTTATATTAATTTTATTTTTAGAGGTTAGGTAGACTTTTTAGTTTTCGCGATTAGGTAGACTTTTTATTTTTATTTATTAGAGTTAATTATTAAAATTAGAATTTTTAGGGTTAGTTGATAAAGTCGGTATTTTTTGGAAGTTAAGTCATTTTTTTTAAAGGTATGAATAAGTTGTTATCTTTTTGTTAAAATATTTTTGTGAGTGAGGTCTGTTTCTCCTTTTGGATAAGGAAGATGGAGATAGCGATTTATTACGGGTCATCTTTAGAATGAGTAGTATTATAAAGTTTGACCTTTTTTTATTGAATATTAGATAGAGTTGAAGAGCTAGTAAGTATGGTTTATTAGGTAATAAAAAAACTTTAGATAGAAAGAAGATTTCTAGTAAAGACATGAGATATGAATAGGAGAAAGAAATGGTTGCTTTTTTGTAGGGGAAGATAATGATGGTTTTTTTTAATGATAGTTGTTGGTACGTGAGAAATAAGAAAGTTGGCGCTAACCAGGGTAGGAGTTGAGTAATATTCGTTTTGTTAGTTATTTTCGTTGAATAGTAATCTTTAGGGTGGTGAATGTAAACTCCTATAAAAGGAGCACGTGAATTGTAATTGAGAGAGGATTGAAATTTATGGAATAAAGAAAATGTTTCTTCTACGGAGAGTGTAGACGCCCCATTTTAAAATTGGCAAATTCCATAGTTTTTCTGAACCCATAGGACCACACTATTTCAGTAGACCCTTAAACCATAGACCACTACAATCCATGGTCTCATCCTATGATCCACACCTAGCATATCCCCAGCTTTTAGTAGTTATCTATTCTGCATCTAGCAAATCCCCAGCTTTTAGTAGTTATCATCCCTATTAGGTCTTTGAGAAAGGTCTCTTGAGAAAAATAAAACTAACGCCTCTATTTTGGGAAGGAGGTGGGACGTGGGAGACGAGGGACACCTCTTAAAAAGGTGGGATGTGTAACTTAAAAAAAATGTAGCTGAGACGTGGGAGGCTAGAAGTGAGAGAGAGAGAGCCCAGGGAAAGAAAAACCTACACCTAAAAAACCCTAGTTCTAAGCAATCTTTATACCAGAAAAACTATTCAACCCTAGTTCTAACCAATCTTTATATCAGAAAAACTATTCAACCAGGCTAAGGCCTGGACAACATTTGGATAAAGAGAAACAAAGAGGACACCATTTCTGTTACGGGCGAGCCTTCGCATACGGGCGAGCCCTCGAAGGCTGGAGAGTCCTGGGCCATGTGGCCCGGTTTGGTATCATTTCTTACTCTTTAATTATTTCTTTTCTACTTTTATCACATTTTAATTAGAAATAGTTAGTTTATTGTTTTTTATTCAGTGTTTCGTATTTGAGATCTATGTTGGCTCTGCCATTGATCTGAGAGTAGATCTGCTCATTTTTTATTTGATCTAGCCTCATATGAGAATTTGATTTTCCCCATATTCTATATCACTTTTTTTTTAAAATTAGTTTGTGGTGTTCAGATCTGAGGGATCTCTCTGATTTTGCACTATAAACATTTTGGTGCCCACCGTAGGGCATTTCAATCTCGATCCGTGCACAAAAAAAGACAAATATCAGTTCTCCTTTTGAGAGGCACAAAATAAAAATGAAAAAAAAAAATCATAATAATTAGAAAAAAAAATAGGTTTGTTTTCTCTCTTCCCTATGGTTTTTATTTTTGGTTCTGCAGGCATTCTCTCTCTCTGCAAGTGAGTGGTTTTATGCTTCGAAGGTTCTCTTGCTTTCTACGCACTAATACTCTCTCTTTGATGATCATCTCATATATCTTTGTTTTGATTCCTCTCATCAGTGGGGTTTGTTTTACATGATGCACATCATGCTGATTTTCAAACTTGATAATATCAAACTTGATATAAAATGATGCATGTATATGCTTCCCATCAGCATCTCATAACACTTTTTCAATATATCACATAGCACAGTATGTGCTCTCTCTCTCTTTGCTTTAGGTCTTCGAGGTATTCTCTTGCTGTTGTTTATTTGCTATTTGCTATTATGTTTGCAAGGGTTTTTCTTTCTTTTTGAGGCCTTTTCATCATCTCACATTCTAGTTCCTTTTGAGGCATTATCATCATCTCAGCTTCTCGTTTTTTATTTTATTTTATTTTATTTTGTTTTGCTTCCCAGTGTTTAGGAAAAAAAAAAAAATGGTAAGGAACACAAGATTTTTTTTTGTTGTTGTGCTGCTCTGTTGCTCATGGCCATCAGGCCTTTCCGTTTCTTTCCATGAAGAATTTAATTTTTATTATCTTGCTAAAGCATCTTCTTTCTTTTCTTTCCTAAAAAGAGGGTGTTGATGTCTTGTTCATGGTCATCATACGTTTCTATTTCTTTCCACCAAAAATTTTGTTAACTTGTTATTATCTTGCTAAAGGATAAGATTCTGGTCATCTTCTTCTCCTTTCAAAAAAGAGGCACTTGATTTCTTGCTCATCCCCATCACGCCTTTCTATTTCTTTCCATCAAAATTTGTTAACTTGTTATTATCTTGCCAAACGGATAAGAGTTCCAATCATCTTATTTCTCCTCTTTCCTAAAACGAGGCCTTTCTATTAGTTAAAAAAAAAACACATTCTTCTACAAAAAAAAAAAGTTCTCTTCTCCTTCAAAAAAAAAAAACGAATTTCCTTTTAAAAAAAAATGAGACCTTTTCATTTTCAAAAATAAAATAAAATAAATAATTTTTTTTTATTCAAAAAAACATTTTATATAAGAAGTCTCTTTCTTTGAAATACAAAAAAAAAGCCTCTTTTCTTTCAAAAATAAAAATTTCATTCTAAGGAATTTTTGCATTAAAAAAAAAA
>NW_006498404.1:7974401-7998404 GCF_000471905.2 Amborella trichopoda
ATATATATATCACTTTTGAAGCAATTTTGCTTCCCAAAAAAAAAAAAAATTTTGGCTTTTATTTGTTCTATTTTCCTTCTTTTCTTTGTAACAAAAAAAAAAATTTAGGAAAATCACTTTTTTTTAAGGTCTTTGCCATCTCCAAAAAAAAAAAAACAAATGTTATACAGGCAATCTTGCTTTCAAAAAAAAATATTCAGGCATTTCTCATTTCTGAAAATTAGGCATCTTCGTCTAAAAAACACAAAAACAATGTTTTAAAGGTTATCTTGCTTTCAAAAAAAACAAAAATTAAGGCCTTCCTCATTTTTTAAAAAAGAAAATTTCTTTGTAAGAAAAAAAAAAAATCTTAAAGCTTATTTTGTTTCAAAAAAAATAAAATATATTTTAAGGGCATCTTGCTAAAAAAAAAAAACTTTAAAGACCTTTCTCATTTTCAAAAAGGAAATTTCATTTAAAAGAAACTTTTTTTTTTGGAAGTCTTTTTGTTTCAAAACAAAAAAAAAGGAAACCTCAACAAAAAAATGAACTTTTAAGGCCTTTCTTCTTAACAAACAAAAACATCTCTGCAAAAAACAAATAAAAAAAGAAAAGTTTGGAGGCCTATTTTGCTAGAAAAAAATAAGAAGTCAGTTTTGCTACTAAAGTTGCTTTTTTTTAATGCCACTTCAATTTCTTTAAAAAAAAAAAGATTATTCATTTAAAAAACAAAAACAACTTTAGGCCTCTCCCTCTTTCCAAAAAAAAAAATTTCAAAAAAAAAAAATCTCTTGCATTTCTTTGTTTGTGATTCAACATTTGCCGCTTCTCTCTATTCATCAAAAAAAAAAAATCCAGGGTCACCTGCACTCTCTCTCTAATTGTGCCTTAATCGAATCACCCTTGACTCAGTGCACACTCGACTAGGCACGGACTATACCTAGTTTCACTGTTTTGACTTAATACCTTCTTAGGGGATGCTTATCCCCACATCTGAACTATGCTTTTGGTCGATCAAAAATCTGACCTGAAGCACACGTCACTTAGCACGATTTGTGCCTAGTGCTCAAATTTTTCTTGCATTGTGTGTTTGCATGTCTGCTATTTTTTTTTTCACTTGCGTGCTTCTTTACATCCTCTTGCACACACAGGACCAGGAATGCCCGAGAAACCAACAAATATTTTCGAAAACCCCCAAAATCTGTGTTAACGGCGTGAGGATAACCTAGCTTTGAGAGTCGAAGCAGTTGGGATTCATGTAACTTTAATTGTGAGCACCCCTCCGTAATCCTTTGCCTCAAAGAACCTCTGCGTATAGTAGGACCTGGTGAAAATCCTATAATAGGAGGCCAAGACCTATGTGGGGACCTATATCAGCCTAGCCGCATTTCAATAGTTAGGAACCCACTCTCAAGCCAAGCTTACCTATAATCTAGGTCAAAAGTTTTTGTGTGTTGTGCTTGCTTATTTCTGTTGGTTAATCTTATATCTCAGTCTAAACCTGCTTTTGGTCCAAGTTGAACCCTCTGAGTCCAAACCCAAGCTTGTACCTAGCTTAGCCCATGTCCTAACCCTTGGTCCGAACTTAGGCCCCCTCTTGATCCAAGCTGAACGTTCGTTCCTAGTTCATCTTTGATCCAATCCGGGTCCATACCTGGTCTGATCATCAAAACTCTCTGAGTCCAAGTTCAAGTTTATACCCAACCTAACCCAAGTCCGAACCAGGTTCACACCCAGGTCCAAACTTAAGTCCCCTTTTGGTCCAAGCTAGGGGCCCGTGCCTAAACCAACCTTGATCCAGTCCACACTTGGTCTGATCATCAAAACTCTCTGAGTCCAAGTTCAGGCTTATACCCCGCCTAGCCCAAGTCCCAACCAGGTTTACACCCAGGTCTGAACCTAGGCCCCCTTTTGGTTTGAGCCAAGGGATTGTGCCTAAACCAACCTTGTTCTAGTCCAGGTCTATTCCGGTCTGATCTTCAAAACCCTCTTGGTCCAAGCCCAGGCTTGCACCCAGCTCAGTCTAGGTTCGAACCATGCTCACACCCAGGTCCGAACCTAGACCCACTCTTGGTGTGTGCCGAGACTCGTATCCATCTAGTCTAGATCTTAGTCTATGTCTTAGCATAGGTCTTAGCTTAGAATTGCTTCTAGAGCTAGACTAGGCTTACTTTAGTTTAAGGTCCAAACCGAAACCCATTGCGTTTAACGAGATTCAGCCAGTCTAGGTTCTAGCCTAGGTCTTAGTTAAGGTTTTGCCCCTAGAGTCAGACTAGGTCTACCCTGAGGTGTCGAGTCAAAATCTCACCTAGTCTAGAAATTATGACTCAAGATCATAGCAGAGCAAGGTCCAACCCTATGGCCCCAGTTCCGTTTAGATATAGAGAACCTAGTCAGTCCGAGAGGCACCGTCACAGCGCTCCCTCACAAATCATCTATAGCACTCGTGTCAGTGAGCCGACTCTCGACCCGCATAGAACTAAACCTAGTCGTCCAAGTTGCCTTCAGGGCTATCATTTGGAAGTCACGAGCCAACAAGTTGATAAGGTTCATAACAACTTGAATAGTCAAGGGGTCAGGCCTGGGGCAATCCTCCAAGACATAGGGGTTAACCTCAAATCAAGTCAGCACAACAAGGATAAGGCCCCGGCCCAAATCTCTGAGTCAGCTAATCTCAGCCGTGTGAACCCCGATGGCCCATTAGCAGCCCAACATTCTAGCCTTGGCAATCAACTAATTAGTGGGCGAGTTAGTTTACATACAACTAGGGAAAGTCTACCCAAGCAACCCATCACCAGTAAAGATCAGGGTTTTGATCTAACTCCATATAAAGACAATCCTAAGGTACATGCTTACTTTCAAGACCTCCTCAATAGAGGATACACCATCCAACGTACTCAATCCAAGAAAGTCAGTTTAGAAGCTCAAGTCATAGGCCAAGTCCAACATTTTGGCTCAAACCAGGATTATCCTAGGGTTGTTAACCTGCCAATCCAACCCACTACGGGTCAAAGGTCTAGCTCTAATCATCACTCGAACCCAAGATAACCTAGAGGGTAGACTCCCTCCGGCAGTAGTTATGGCATTCCTTCACTCTTTCAGTCCAGTGTTGGGGCAAGAGAATACCCTAACCCTAGGGATAGATCATCCAATCAAGGCCAGCATCGGGTACACTTAGCCGCCCAAGGTCTAGACGTCATAGCAGCTTGAGTTATCCATCCCAGTTAAGTGGTGATCCTATCCTACAGGTCTCCTTACGTGGCCAAGTTGTGCAACCTCCGAGTGATGGGTATTCTCTGGTCCAATTCAGCTCGGGTGAGTTTACAAGCCGACAACCGGCACATCAAGTTCAACATATTCCTCAAGCTCAGTCCTTGGGGCAACTCGCTACATTGGCCCAACAGCCAGTCTATACGAGCCACATACCACAAAGTCAGGTTCAACAAACCATGCAACTGAGCGGGGCCACTGTTATAACAACAGCTCAATTCTCTCACATGAAGTGCCTTCAAGACTCTTTAGAGAAAATGGGAATATGGGATTTCTCAACTCATAAAGCTTATGGACAAGAAATTCTAGGACACCTAGAAGATCTACCAGTGGGGTTTGTGATGCCACAGTTCAGAAACAGCTTTTCAAGGAAAGGGGATCCTAAGGCACACATCAACGCCTACTTATTGATGGTCCACACACTGCCAATAAGACCCAACTAATTTAAAGTCATGATCTTGCATGGCTTATCAAAAGACTTGATGTGGCACTAAATATTTATGAAGGATGACCCTTAAGCAACTCCAGATGAAATTTCAAGCAATTTTCCTCCGGCTATAGTGAAGGAAGGCCAAGACCCGTTACCCTTGGTAAATTAACTTCCACTAAACAAAAGTCGGGCGAGTCTCCTTCCCTATTTATAACCAAATTCAGAGAGGCCGTTATGCGAGTCATCGAAACTCCACTCCCTGAAGCCGTGAAGGTAAGCATGGCGTTAGAGAACATGACTACATAATATGTCGCGTTCTTCAATATGGGGCCAGTCCCTTACTCATTTGATGTTATGCTTGAAAGAGTATCGCGATATGAGCGAACCAAGGAGGATGAGACCATAATCTTTGATAACTCGACTGATGGACTCCCCTCAAGAAGGAGAAGTGAACATGATCAAGAAAAGCAACCCTTCTGCAAACCATTCACAAGAAAAGACTAAAATTTATTCTACCACATGTAGAATGTAGACTTCCACACCGAGGGAATTCACTTCCATTGATGAGCTTATGACTGTTGTCATGAAGAAGTTGCTTAAGGAAAAGCTCATAGAATTACGGACAAAAGCCAAGATTCCTCCTTTTCATGGCGGTGATATATCTCGATGGTGCGATTGGCATCAAAATTATGCCCAAAGCACTAAGGAATATCGAGCTTTCAGACATAGAGTTTAAGATCTCATCGATCACGGCATGATACGTGTCAAAAAGGAAGATGTTGACGGCAAAGAGGAATCAGAAACTCTATATGTCTCGACAAAGATTACTGATGTCAACCTGATTAACTCAGGAGAATCATAAGTTGTGCCCAAACCTGAAAAACATCTACAAAAGCCTTGGAACACAAGAAGAAATCAACTGGAAAGTCCAGTAGATTAAGAACAAAACGAGCATAACTTCACCCAGAAGTTAATGACTAAGGATACTCAAGATCAAAGAAGTGAGGATGATGTTAGTTCCAAGCCTATAACCGAAGAAAGGGGTATCACACATGGAATTTCACTCCAAGACACTCCCAAAGTGGCACAAGAAATCTCCATCATCAAGAGTCACACTAGGGCATATGAACCCTTCAACCCCTACTTCTAAGTTAACACAATAAATGGTTCATACGTGTGTGGCAACGAATCAAACTCGCAAGAGCAATGTGAACTCGAGCATGAGCTCAACCAAGGTTTTGAAGCTATAGATTCCCAAGCCCATCACGATAAAAACAACCTTAATTCTAAGACAATAACTCGTGAGGTTGCAAATGAGCACATGCTAAAAGGAAGGCCTTCACCTCAAAACCTTGACGACCCACCTAAGTGAAATTAATATGATGAGGACGACATGTTAGAAATTAATGTGATCCAGATCAACGAGAAGGGACCATCTTCTAAACAAGTGGTCAATACCCCAAAGTCTCTCATTATGCTTCCAAATAAGGGGCTAACACCTCAAATATCAAAAGAAATCGAACCTTTGAAAATTCTAAAGGGCCTATCTGGGCCACCGTCACTAGACTTCTTGGTCAACCCACTTATATAGGATGAGGAGCCAAGCTTAGAAGATTTAACCGAGTCACTTCTCGAGGTGAACCCAATTATAGATAATGGAGAAGCAAAGAGCCCAAATTTGACTATTCCCAAAGATTTTACATCTTCATTAGAGTTGATGAAGCTCGAACCTTTGAAAATTCTAAGGAGCCTACCTGGGCCACCTTCACAAGATTTCTTGAATGATCCACCAATCTGGGATCAAGAATTGGATATTGAAATCTGACCATGTTACCTCCTCAAAAGGTAAGCTCTCTAAAAGTCATTAACGACATGAGCACAACTCCAATAACTAGAGCACCACCATATCAAGAGAATTCATCCTCTGAAGAACAAGTTCCCAATAGAACAGAAAGCCCTGCAAGGGCAACCCCATCAAAATATTCAATAGGAGCAAACCCTTCTCATGAAGAGGTTACAATAGGGACAACTGATGAGATTGAACTCTTGTTTGTTGATTCCCAATACGTCATAAGTTCATTTAATACAACAGGGGCAACTAGTGAGTTTGAACCCTTCTTAATTGACTCCCAACATGCTGTAAGGCCGTCTAATACCAAATCAATCACTCCTCTTGTGAGAGAGTCTCACCTAAGCTCGAGCACTGAGAAGGAGCCTACTACAAAGTTAACCTCTGAAAAGCAACGCAAAATTTGCAATGAAAGAGATAATCGAAAAGGAATTGGGTGATCACTCACCTCTTACAAATAACCAAATGAGTCATTCATGCCTCACACTTCAAAAGGCATTAAGGCCTAATGTGTAACATAAAGTACTCCATTAATGGGAAAACCTTGATAAGCTTATCCATCCATGTAAAAGATTGAGGGATTAGGATACTAACAGTGATTTTTTTTTTTTATCCCAAAATCAAGGTTCAAGTAAAGCAGTTCAAAGGAAAAGTTTGACGGAAATTCAGCAACTATTGTTAAAGAGATATTGGATGCCAACCTGAGGCGAGGGAAATCGAAAGATAACCGATATTAGAACCTCCCTGCCACTTGGAGGGTGAATTGCTGCATCAACAAAAAAAAGAAGAGAAAGGCACCTTGACTCCTCTTCTTGCTCCTCCCCCTCTTCCTTTATCATTGTTTTCTTCAAAAAAAAAAAAATCTGCTGGGCAGAAAATCCAACGGAACCCCAAGCGTTGGAAAAAAGGCTATCGGGTTGAACACCAAAAAGGAACCCCGGAGAGATAAAAATAAATAAATAAAAAAATCCGCTGGGCTTAAAATTCAAAAGGAACCCCATGCGTTGGAAAAAAGGCGATTGGGCTGAACACCAGAAATGGACCCCGGGGCGATGAAAAAGAAGAAATTCTCTCCTTCCTTATATTCTCTAAAGTCCTTTCTCTATAAACATCTTATCTTCCTTCTTCTTGAGTCAAAATGGTGTCAAGAGAAAAATCAATGAGCATTAACCTGATGGAACATTGTTAAGGTCCTCGATCATCTTTGCTTCAAAAGGTGAATGGTGGAGGAACGAAATCAAAATTCCAAAGAGATTCTAAACACCCAAGGGCAGTATCCTATATTTTCAAAACTATGTTTTGATCGAAAGTTCCGAAGAACTCTCCTTTGAATTGAAAGATAAGAGTTGGGGTTAGAAGATAAAGAAATACTTTATGATTCCTCATCTCGAAGATTCAAGCAAGGACCCGATACACTCACATAGGGTCCAACAAATGGGTCACAAGTGGTTAAATTGTAAGACCTACATTAAAATAAAACCACCCCCCAACAGGGGCAGCAAAAAAATAATAGTAATAATAATAAAAAATAATAAAAACTCCACAGTCGTATGAGTATAGCTGCAGACTACACTGTCCATCATTGCATGGCGTTAAACTACTTAGAGGGCTCTATGGTTGCAGGAATTAAAACCACTAACCAAAATTTGTTTTTCAAAATATCTTTCTCTTTTCAAAATTTTCATTATATGTCTTGTGTTTTCAAAAACATTAATTTCTTTGTTAAAATCGTAACTTGTCATTGCTCTGGGTTCTATTTCGAATCTCTCCCTCTTTTCAAAATCTCTAAAACATCTTCTAAAATGAAGGAGCACCCGTAAATGATGATTTACCGCGTTGTCGCCTCATCTCTTCATCTCTCTCTTCAGAATTGGCCAGACAAGCCTTTTTCCCAAACAAGCCTTTTCCTAAATAGGAAAAACCTATAGAAAGTCTTAGGAAACCCTAAAAAAATCAAAAAATTGTCAGGTTTAAGAATTTGAAATTGTAAAAACCCCTGATGTTAAGTGGCATAGCCAAAAAATCCAATTCGAGTTTCAAACGTGTGTAACTCACCGACATCTTATGCCAAAAACCCTAGGATAAAAATTCCCTATGTGGGTGAGCTCGGGAGCGCAATGACTTAGAGGGATTAGTTAGTGTGCCCTCTGACCACGAAATGTCAGGATGAAAGTTAAAATATCTGCATTATCTTTGTCGCCCACCTACCCTGTGAAGGACAGAGAGCGCCAAAGAGTGTCTACTCTTTGTCACTCACATGTCCCTCAAAGGACTGGGATTGCCAAAGAGGGGCAAATATAGACACCCCATTTTAAAATTGGCAAATTCCATGGTTTACCTATACCCATAGGACCATACTATTTCAATAGACCCCTAAACTATAGACCACCACAATCCATGGTCCCATCCTATGATCCACACCTAGCAAATCCCCAACTTTTAATAGTTATTCATTCCACACCTAGCAAATCCCCATGTTTTAGTAATTATCTATTCTACATCCCTATTAGGTCTCTAAGAAAAATAAAACTGACGTCCCTTTTTTTGGAAGGAGGTGAGATGTGGGAGACTAGGGACACCTCCTAAAAAGGTGGGACATGTAGGTTAAAAAAAAAGGAGCAGGGACGTGGGAGGCTAGAAGTGAGAGAGAGAGCCCAGAGAAAGAAAAACCTAGACCTAAGAAACCTTAGTTCTAAGTTATCTTTAGATCAGAAAAACCATTCAACCAGGCTAAGGCCTGGTCAACACTTGGAGAAAGAGAGACAAAGAGGACAGTGGTTCTGATACGGGTGAGCCCTCGAAGGCTCAGAAGTCCAGACCCATCTGGCCAGGTTTAGTATCGTTTCTTACTCTTTTATTTTTCCTTTTCTGTTTTTATTACATTTTAATTAGAAATAGTTAGTTTATTGTTTTTTATTCAATGTTTTGTATTTCGGATCTATGCTGGCTCTGCCACTAATCTGATAGTAGATTTGCTCATTTCTGAGTAGATCTGGCCTCATATCATAATTCGATTTTCCCCACATTCTCTATCACTTTTTTAAAAAAATCAGTTTGTGGTGTTTAGATCTGAGGGATCTTCCTCTGAAAATCTCTCTGATTTTACACTATAAACAGAGAGAGACCCATTTGTGGGTGTTGTTTCTTCTCATGTGTTTATGGGCTCATGTCGGACTACTCGGAATCGTGTGTTTTGTTATTTCTTCTTGTGATTTACTTCCCGCTTTTATTTCTCTCTCTTAAACACAGTTATTTTTACCGGTGTTGTTCGTCAGTAAATTTTATATTACGTCAATTTGCTCGACTGGGATTTGTCAAGAGTAAAAGAGGCAACTCTATGTCCCAAAATCTATAATGTAACGTTCATTGATATACTGGATTTCAATTTGTTGTACCCGTAGATGTAGCGCTTATGTGGTGAACCATGTAAATCTTTGTGTTCTTAGGTATGTGTGTTGCATAATTTATTTCTCGTACTTTATTTGCCAAATCAACATGTCAAGTTTCGAGCTTCTACACACAATAAGTGGTATCAGAGCCTGGTTTGGGGTTGTTAGTATGGTGCTAAAGGTTTCAAATGCAAAGTTCGAGGTGGAGAAATTTGATGGCAAACACTATTTTTCAGCAAGAATGATGAAAAAATTTATTTAGCAAAAGATGATGAATTTATAAAGCTATCCAATAAATGTTGGAATGGTGAGCAGGTGATTTTGATATCAAGGTTGGGATTGTTGGATAAGGTGATATCCAAAATCACCCACATAAGAAAATCTCGTATTATGTGGGATTGATATTGATATTGATAAGTTTCTTAAAGAAAATAGAAATCCAAATGGATTAGGGCTCTTGAACCTATCTCTTGGTTTTTATATATATATAACATCTATAGGAAATTTTATATTTAGTGTGGATTCCTACGAGATGAAAGATGAAAGAATTTGTGTGCCCTATTTGGGTTATCATATAGGAAACGTCTCTTCCTTTAAAGAGAGGTATGGGCCTCTCTTGAGCAGCTTCCTATGGAGAGAACCATTGTGATACAGGTTAATAGGCTAGTTTCTTGTAAAAAAACGGTTCTTATAAAGATTTTGGGTGGTTTTCCTTTTTAGTTAGAGAAAAAAATCAGTTTTTCGTTACTATAGCATCTCTATCTAGTATTGTTGATAATAGTTGTCAGAAATAAAGAGAATGACGAACGATATGTGGTATTAGTCGGGAGAGTAATTTAAAAGGGTTTGCTCAACTGGGTTTTGTCGAGGGTTAGAGATGTAACTCTATGTCCTAAAATCTATGATGTAACGTTTTTTGGTAAGGTGGATTTCAGTTTGTCGTACCCGTAGATGTAGCCTTTCTTGGGTGAATTATATAATTCTTTATGTTCTTGTGTATGTATGTTTCATGATTTATTTCTCGTACTTTATTTATTAAAAATCAACCCGTTGGGTTTCAAGCTTCCGTGCACAACAATCATGAGCATCTGATATTGCTTACATAATGGAAGCATTGGGCAGGTTTTATAAAGAGAATACAAAAGCCTCATCTGAAAGCAAAGTGGCATATTTTGTGATACATGGAAAGTTACAATGGACTATGGGATTCCCCATCGTAGGGGGTCTACATGTAAAGTAGTTGGGCTTTATGATTTCAGTTTATGTAGGTGAATCGATGACTCACAGATCGCCTACAAGGTACGTGTTCAACTTGGGCTCGGGAGTGATATCTTTGTGTAACAAGAGCCAAGTGAATGTTTTAGCTTTTGGTTGAGCGTAACGCAAGATGCAAAGCTAGCGTGCAGATGGGCCCCATCAATTATTGCTTGCGGGGCTTGTTTATTAAGAACTTTTTTTTTTTGTCAAAAAAACAAAAAGAGTCAAGTGTACGTTTCATTGTGCATAATAGCAATTGAGTGGCATCGACATCTCAGAAGTACATGTAGTTTGCTACCGATGCACAGTTTGAAGCAAGATAAAAAGTACACAATCATACAATACTGCGATAATGAGATCATCATACAAATTTTTGAGAATGCAAGCTTTCGTCGTGGATGAAACATGTTCATTTGAGAAAAAGTATTGAGCAAATATACCGATCTTTTGCCCATAGCTAACGAGGAGCAAACCATGGATGTATTCACGAAGGATTTTCATTTTCGAAAGTTCTTGAAATTCAGATGATTACCTGGTGAATGTCAGTTGCTAACCATTCAGGCTCAAGCCTAATACCTAAATAATTATGCAATTGACCTGCGCATAGTAGCCAAATCAACTATATGCTTGCTCTCCCTAAAGATATGTCTAAGTAGCTTCCTGCATGCATTAGGGCAGCTTTCAGCACGTAGCCCTATCAATAAAAGTAAGGCCTCACCTCAAAATTCACCCAAGTTAATATTTTTGGCATTCAAAAACCTTTAAATCGATCATCTTGGCATTGACCATTATGGTTGTAAAAAAAAAAAAAGATTTCAAGCCCTAATATATTTATCCTGTGAAATTGTGTATATATTACTTTCTTTATTTCACTAGATAGGTTGATCTTTTCATGATCATATAGGATATATTCTTTTTTTTTTTGTATATCACACAGGTTGTACAATGTAACCACTTCTGTATACATATGTGGGATTTTTCCCATAGGTTCAACATAGATATAGAGAGATTTTCTCACATGGTATCAGAGCCAGGCTATTGAAACAGCTTGGATTCTTTATGCTCCAAGCCTGACTATTGCTTGCTTGAGTCAGTCATCACTTGAGGCCGATCATCAACTTCGACCTTTTTTTTAAGATCACAATTATGTCCTAATGATCCTGCATTGTTTCTGAAGACCATCAGATTTGTTTGATGGTCTTCCTGATGCTCCTCTTTTGTTGACATCTTTGGTTTTCTGCTTCACTGCTCCAAACAGTGAAAACCCAATCCATGCCAAACCAAGGCTTTTGAGAAGTGCTTCTAGTTTCTTTCTCGACCTTGTCAGATCTCAACTGCGTATTTCCCCATGGCCTTTGCCTCACTCCTCAATAGTGCTTTCTCTTGCTGGTTTTTGGTTTTGACCCAAGTTTTGGGGGCCGATCTGTTGGTTTTTTTGCTGATTGACATGGTTTTTCGGTGGATCTGGAGGCTATCAAGCTGGTTTTGGCCGGGGTTTGAGTTTTCCGGTGGTTTTGATCGAAAGTTTCGTTCCTCTCTCTCATCTCCCCTGCTAATATTTGTCCTCTCTCTCTCTGCGCCTCTTTACTTTCTGTTTTTTTTTATTTTTTATTTTTTTCTTTCTGCTCACCGCCTAACTAGCAACCTGCTCTCTCTCTTCCAGTGCCGTTTTTTCTTTTTCTCCCTTTCATCCAGTGGTTTAAAAAATGGATCGGTGCCCCGGATCGGGCACCCCAAAAATCCATCCGAATCAGTGAATTGGCGATCTGGATCAGGAGTCAGCTTAATCAGTCGGATTAACTTTAAAAAAATCCAAAAAAAATATTAAAATGCATTATAAGTTTTGTTTTTTAAGAATTCAATAAGAAATGGGGGTACTACATTATTAACTTTCATTTTATTTCATCAATATGTGAATATTGAGATGTTTGTTCCCTATCATCAAATATTTTATTAAAATCTAACTAAAGATAATATTATGTATTGAAATTAGAATTATTGGTATGTATTTTCTTATTTTGTCATCATTTTACTATACAAATAAAATAAATTTGAAATTTATCTTATAATATTATATAATTTAAAAATCTAAAAATTTAACAATAAATTGGGAGAATCAGACAAATCAGCAAATTTTATCTCAAAATATTTAAGAATAAATCATTATGAATATTTAAAATAGTCTTTTTTTAGTTTCTAAAAGAAATTAGAAGTGATGCATTATGTATTCTCATTACTTTGTAAAAATAGATGAATATTGTGACGTTGTTTTCTTGTCTGGATGTCTGTATAATTATTAATTATAATATTATAATAAACATGATTTTAAAATTATTAGAAAACGATTCCATTTCTTTTCTTTTTTTTTGGGAAAGTAATTCCATTTCATAGGAATAAAAAAAAAATAGAACCCCCTATAAATTTTAATAGTATGATATTAAAAAAAATTTACCCTAAAAAAATAGAAAAAATAAAGATAATAAAATAAAAAAATAAAAAAGTGGCTGGTTCATTGCTCAACATTGCCACAATCCAATCATGTTTATTTCAGTGATAAAAAAAAAAATGACATCAAGTAGAAGAACTAGCTAGAAAAAAAATGACTTAAGTCTTCTATCACACTTGAAATGCAAACAAGGATAGTCCCACATTCGACTATTAATGGCTGAAAATAGCCCTATAAAACTTGATCCGCTGGCCCATAAAGAAAGTCTTGTGCTCTTTATGGTAGTGGCTTGTAGGTACTAGGTACTTGTGGTAGACATGTAAGAAATTCATATTAAAATAAGCCAAACATTGGCTCATTATGGTGGTGGTTTGTAGATACTTGTGGTAGATGTGTAAGAAATTTGTATCAAAATAATATAAATGGTGGCTGTGGGTACAAAAGAAAATTTTATATTAAAATAATATACAAAATCTGGTTCTTTCGTAATCTTGATATATTACTGGATCAAGATCGCTTTGAACGATATCAGATCCAAATCGAACAATTTTGATCCGGATCAGAGATTTTTCAACACTACTCACGTCTAAGGGCAACCGATTCTTTTCTTTCTGTCTCTATGGTTTCCTTTCTCTTACCATCCATACGCGTCGTCCAACAAAGTTACCTTTTGCAAAAAGTTATGCTTACAAAAAAGTAAGTGGGACTACCTTGTCAAGTGACGGACCATATTGGTTCAATTTAGTACCAAGGCTTTTTTGCATTATCTTGTATCTCTCTTGCTATCTGTATAGTCTCAAATTGTAACGGATCATTCGTGATGGACTCTCATAGTTCTTTTAGCAGTTGCAATGGAAAAATTACAATCTTTTGCTACCACTTGCTCAGCAACAGTGACACTTACGTTGGAGCAATTGCAGTCCTTGCTTTCACAGTCCACAGGACCTGTATTTGCTTTTTCAGGTAATATTGTTTCAGCTCCGCAGTCAATATATTTTGGTACTTCTAACTATATGACAGCCAATGAGTCTATTCTTGTTGACTGTAAATCTTGTTTTGATACTAATCGCACTGTTGATGGTACCACTATGCAAGTTTTTAAGGTTGGCTCGATCACTACATCATTTGATCCTTCTCATAAATTGAATGTTTCTGTTGTTTATCATGTTCCCTCTATTGCCATGAATCTGCTCTTTGTTGGTCAGATTGCCTGTTCCAATTGTAATGTTGTGTTCACTCTATTTGGATGTCAAGAGTAGGATCGACAGTCAGTGAAACTGATTGGGACTAGGCATAAATTAGGTGATCTCTACTATCTGGACCATCTTTATTTAAAAACTTCCACTGAAACCTCTGCATGTGCTGCAATATCTGATACAAGCTATTTGTGGCATCAACGTTTGGGTAATATTTCTACCTCTCAATTCTAATGTTTGTTTTCTCATGGTATTATTGGTTCTATGTCTTCTAAAAGTCTATCTACTGTTAAAGATTGTGAGTCATGCAAACTTTCAAAAATACATGCATTACCATACAACCGTAGCAATTCAGTTTCTGCTTCTATATTGCATATTGATGTCTGGGGACCACCTCCGCTGGCATCAAAGACGGGCTTACGGTATTATGTCATTTTTATTGATGATCATACCATATATACTTGGGTTTTCTTTATGAATAACCGTAGTGAACTATACGACATCTTTGTCTGGTTTTATTCATACATTAAAACTCAGTTTTCTATCAAAATCAAAGCCTTGCGATCAGATTCTGGTGGGGAGTATATTAGTGGGATGTTTCAAAAATTTATTTCTGATAAAAATATTCAATACAAAAAATCTTGTATTTATACTCTTGAACAAAATGCTATTGCTGAACGCAAAAATTGCCACATCTTAGAAACTACACGAGTCATTCTCTTGTCAACATCAGATCCAAAGGCTTTCTAGGCAGAAGCTATTAGCATAACCATTTATTTGATTAATATTATGCCTTCTGCAGTTCTATCTGGATGTTCTCCTTTTGAACAATTGTTCACTCATCCCCCAGACTATTCAATTCTTTGTGTTTTTTGTTGCACATGCTTTGTTTTGTTTCCAGTATCTGAATGGGGCAAATTCTCTGCCAAAGCAATTAAATGTTGTTTCCTAGGCTATCATTACCACCAAAAGGGTTATAGATGTTATGAATCTGCTAATATGAAACTTCTGGTGTTCCGACATGTGGTATTTTTTGAGCACATTCTTTTTTATTCCCCTCTACCAGCGGACTCTTCTTCCACTTCTTTTCTTGTCTCTTTCTCTGATGATATTTCTTCTTGTGTCTGCAACCTCACCTATGCCTCCTATGGATGGACCAATTGTAGAGTACTCAACTGCAGACACTTGCGCCTGCTGCTCTTGTACAGACACATGTTGTCCGTCATAGTGCTTATGTCCCTATTTTATCTGCACGTTTTGTTGATTGTGAAACATTTTTACCTAAGCATCGAGCATTTCTTACCTCTGTTCATTCTCACTTTAAGCTGCAGACTTATGAGGAAGCTGCCAACAAACATTCCATGGTAGAAGACTTGATTGCCCTTAACAAAATGTATGCTTGGGATCTTGTTCATCTTCTCAAAGATAAAAGAGCCATTGGTTACCAGTGGGTGTACAAACTCAAGACTAAAGCTGGTGGCAGTATCGAGCGCTATAAGGCACGACTTGTGTATAAAGGTTATAATCAATAATTTGGGATTGATTTTGCTTAAACTTTTGCTCCGTTGCCCACATGATTACATTTCGAACCTTGATTTTTGTATCTACTATTCGTCAATGGTCTTTATATCAGTTTGATGTAAAAAATACATTTATTAATGGTGATCTTGTAAAAGAAGTATACATGAAGTTACCTCCGGGAATTCTTGATCCTACCAATAGAGTTTGTCGACTACAACGCCACTCTATGGACTTAAACAAGTTCATCGTTCTTGGTTTGAAAATTTTAGATATGTTGTTGTCTCCGCAGGTTTTCGATAGAGCCATCATGGCTCAGCCATATTTGTCTCAATCACACCCAGAGGTCATTATTTATATTGATAATATGCTCATTTCTGGTAATGATGAGGCTACTATACAACTAATCACGCAGAAACTTAATCAGCTTTTTGAGATGAAAGATTTGGGATTCTTAAAATATTTTTTGGGCTTACAAGATTATTCTCCTTATGGGTATATGCTCTCTCAACTCAAGTATGCCACAGATATTATTTCTCGAGCTCATCTAGCGGATGATACAAAGTACGTTGTCACACCTACTGAACTTAATGTCAAACTTCGCTCTATAGATGGTGAACCTCTTTTTTATCCTACATTTTATAGGCAGCTTGTTGGAAGTTTGATTTATTTGACTTTCTCTTGGCCAAACATTGCTTACGTTGTTCATCTTGTCAGTCAATTCTTGAGTGCCCATCATTCTATTTACTTGGTAGTTGTTTTACGTATCATTCGTTATATTCAAGACACTCTTGATCGTGCATTGATTTCGCCATCTTCCACACTTAAGCTTCCTACCTATACTGACTCTGATTTTGTGAGGATACTACTGCTGGGAAGTCTACAACAGGTTTCTGTATTTTTCTTGGTGACTCGCTTCTTTCTTGGAGAAAAATGCAGAAACGTACTACTCAATCAACAGCTGAAGCTGAGTCTCGAGCAATGGCCCAAACTGAGATTGTTTGGCTTCGTTGGTTATTGGCTGACTTGGGTGTGGAGTTTTCTAAACCCACTCCCTCATATTGTGATAACAAAAGTGCGATTTATATTGCAAAGGCCCTGGAGTTCTATGAACATACAAAGCATATTAAAGTAGATTGTCATTTTGTTTGACAGAAATATTTAGCCGGGATAATCTCTCTTCCTTACATCTCATCTTCCACACAGCTTGTTAACTTTTTTACAAAGTCACATAATATTCCTCATTTCTCAAGCCTTGCTTCCAAACTCTTAATGGTTCGCTTCCAACTATTACGAGTTTGAGGGTGAGTGTGAAATTGTGTATATATTTACTTTATTTATTAACTAGATAGGATGATATTTCCATGATCATGCAAGATATATTCGTTCCTTTTTTTTTATCACACTGGTTGTACAATGTAACCACCTCTATAGACATATAGACATATATGGGATTTTTCCCATAGGTTCAACATAGATATAGAGAGAGATTTTCTCACATATCCAAATCGTCTATTTCAACTTAAAAATTAAGTGTTAACCGATCTTGTTGATCTACACGATTTTTTGAGCTTCAAATTTCTTAGTCTGTGTTAGAAGTTGATTTTAGAGTCATCAAGGAGATTTAGGGTGTTCAAAGTGCTTTTTGGACATTCAAGGTGAGACTTTACTTTGTTTTCATAAAACCTATGCCTTATACAAACTACATCCTATGTCATCGATACTTCTCAATTTTGTAATCTAAATGAACGGCTAGGATAGCATCATGCCAACCGTCAGCAAAAACTAATGTTTTCCTACGGCAAAAATGCTTTTGCTCTCAATCTTCTAATCTTGATTGGATGATTGAGTATCTAAGTATTTTATTTTATTTATTATGAAATATTTATCAAATTGATCTAAAATCTTGAAATATATTAAAAATAACGAAAATTGTAATTAATATTATATCAAATTATTTTTAATAGTTTTTTACTTGCGCACCCTAGTAAGTCTCACACACCCTAAAGATTTCATTCTGATATGGCTTTTTAGAAAAAAAAGGAAAACTGAAATAGTATTATATGCTCTTAATTGTCAAATGAAGAATGGATGGTTGAAAAAATCAGTCACATTTCTTTCATATGTGGGTGGTGCAACATAGTAATTTATCTTGTAGTTATTCCAGCCATATGAACTGCCAAATCCGATAGTCGGTTCAGCCAAATCTAAAGTTGTGAATTTTAGGAGATGATCTTCAAAAATAAATAGTGGATTACATCAATTGAATGCTAAGCTCCTTATCACAAAATAACATATATTCCAATCTCGTGGATCAAATATAACTGCAACTTTTTTATGAAACTTAGAACTCTTATTGAGCAACCTGAAGATTGCGTATGTTTGAGAATGTCGACAAGGCCATCGCAATCTTCAGATTGTACCTCTTCTTGAGATGGACGGCTCAACAGCTCTTGACTTTCCATTCCAATTGATATCAGTGGATTTCATCCCCAGTCTCATTCTCGAGAAGGCAGAGAATTTAAGGGTTGGAAGCATGCCTAAATTCTTAGGGCATGCTTTCTCTAGGATCATTTTCTGTCTCTTTAATCTGGCTCTTTTCATCAACGTAGTTTCAAGGTTTCCACTGTGAATATATTGGAATTAAAATATTTATAAATTGGTTGTCAGAAATGAGATATAAAATGACAAATGCATACTTAAAAGAAATGAAAATGTGGGCATTTTAAACATTTTTGCCCAAAAATTACTTGGAGAGACGTTTAGTTTGATGAATTCATGGATAATGAGCATAGGCTAGGCTAGTAAGAACCAATGTAGGACTGCACGACCCTGCCACGGAAACCAGCCATGGGCCGGGCCCCAGTAACTCGGAACTAGTCTCGGTAACCAGCCCAAGTCAAGCAGGTACCAGCTAGGCAAAAAAATGTTTGAATAAGAAAACAAAAAAATCCAAAAAAAAAATGAAAAATATGTTTAAAATAAAATTAAACAAAACTCATTTAAATCATCGTCGTCATGATCAAAGCTTATCCTAATTAATTGGGGTTTGCTAAACAAATCACATCTAAATGAAGTTAAAAAGTAGTGAAAATATAGATTTTGAAAAAATCAATTTGTGACTAGTAGTATTTTAAAAATAATCTAAAAAGGAATAAAAATGTAAAAATCAGTATTCATTATCAAAATATTTTCCAATCTTTGTCAAAATGATAGAAAACATATAAAAACACATTAAAAATAAACTTCTTATTTTTTTATTTTTTAATAATATTTTTTGAATTATTTTCAAATATAGGAGCGTGACCACCAAAATTGGGCTCAACTGGACATGGCCATGAGCTGGTTCCGGGTAACCCGACTGGGTCCAATTCGACCTGGTTTGTCTAACACTGGTGGGAATCATGAAAAGCATACGCCACCTTTGTGTGCTCTGGCTAGCACGACGGGACATGTTACCTAATAAATGTCACTTTCACTTTTCAATCTCATACAACCATATATACCTATATTTAATTGATTTTTAACTGAAACTTTAAGAAGTTTCAATTCTAAGTTTCGCTAAGGCCGAATCCTCAATAGAATCTAGTGTTCAAAAAATTGCCAAGTCGCAAGTACTGGATTTCAGCAGTCTTTAGAAGCAATGGGGTGAGAACTTGGGAATCCCCGATTTGAGTTGGTTCGCCTGAGAAAGTGGGCTCTAAAAGCGAAAAAAAGAAAAAAAAAAAAAGCTAAAATGATAAAAAAAATTATATAGGATCTTAAAATTGCCCGAGTTACTGTAGTGAATTAAGTGGTTCATTTCAATGAACTGTCTGGTTCTGAATTATCCAGTATTTTTTGAAAAGCATATCAAAAAATTTATTTCTGATATCAAATATGTATTTTTTGAAAAGCATATTAGTTTTTATATTATTCTATCATGAGTGATGATATAGTAAAGGTTCCACTTGTAAGGTTGGGTGGTAAGAAGTTGTAAAACTACTAGGTGATTAGTAGTTATAGTTGCAAGTAGTTATTGTAGAAAATATGGTTGTAAAAACCCTCTATTTAAATAGAGTTGTATGGTGAGTAAATTGGGACACATGGTTAAGATTAATCTTGGTTGTCAAGATTGTAATGCCTTTGTGTACCCCGGGGTCACATGTGTTAAGGTTAATCTTGTGTATTGAGATTGTAATGTCTTTGTGCTCCTCATGTTTTTCTTTAATGAAGTTTTTCTTCCACTTTATCTTGGTTTTTCTTTTTCTTCTATTTGCTTGTGAGTCTTGGGCTAGTGTGTCATTGTCACACTAATTGAGAAGTGGATTGTTCTGGTGTTCTGGCATCTGTGTTTATGTACATGGTATCAGAGCCACAAGAGTGGTGGTGATGCTATCTTGACTCCCTTGGTGATGAAAATCAATTGTCATTTTGAAGATGGATTTGTGTGGAAGGTTGAACTATTTTATTGTTGAGTTGGGAACTCAACTCAAGGCAGTCTTTCTATTTCTCAATTCTTCTTAAAGATCTATAATCTGTGTTTGGAGATTCCTCATTGATGCGGAAGAACCTATTCAAAAGCACAAATGAAGTGACTTATCATTTATGTGTTAAAAATGGTGTATATTTCCAATGTTACATGTATTCAAGGATGGGCTATGCAACCCTACTTGGTGGAATTTGAGAATCTCTTTGGTGTCCCACTAAATAGCCGGATTTTCAATTTTGAGAAATGATGGAGATGATCGTGTACACATGGTATCTTTTTTAGAAAATCACTTTAATAGGGAGTGTTAAAATTGTTAAAGTGTATTTTCTAGAAAGTGTATTAGTTTTTATGTTATTCTATCATGAGTGCTATAATAAGGTTCCACTTATAAGGTTGTGTGATAGGAAGTGGTAAAACTACTAGGTGGTTAGTAGTTATAGTTACAAGTGGGTAGTTATTGTAGGAAATATGGTGGTGAAGACCTCTATTTAAAGAGAGGTGTGTGGTGAAAAAATTGGGACATATGTTTAAGGTAATTCTTGAGTGTCAAGATTGCAATGACTTTGTCTATCCCGGGGTCACATGTGTTAAGGTTAATTTGATGTATTGAGATTGTAATGCCTTTGTGTACCCTATGTTTTTCTTTCATGAAGTCTTTCTTCTATGTCATCTTGGTTCTTCTTCTTTCTATTTGTTTGTGAGTCTTGGGCTAATGTGTCATCGTCACACTAATTGAGAAGCGGATTGTTCCGGTATTGTCCTAACGAAGATGATTACATTGTCAGAAACATAAAGCTCATATCATTAGAGGTGAATAAAAGAGATGCGGGGGAAAAAAAATCCCTCTAACATGCATCTGTATTTTGGCGATTCACCCAAGTATTTCTCTCCCATGTATTTGGGGACCCTATGAGCAGTTCGACATACGAATAGGTATCTTTAGTTGTTTCATGGACTATAACAAAAATGGGCACAGTCGAAATCAAGACCAGTGTTCAACTTCTAGGGTGAGCCAATCCAGACTTGCTCGAGTAATTCAGGCTCGCCACCCTGGGAAGCCTAAGTATTTGGTGGTTAAGTTTGGGATCTTGAAAAGATTTTCAAAAAATAAAAATAAAAAATTTTAAAAATAAGAAATTTATTTGTAAAATATTTGTTATATTTTATATCAATTTTGGCAAAGATTGGGAAGTGTTTTGGCCATCAATACTGATTTTTATAATTTTTAGTTCTTTTTAGATTATTTCTAAAATTCCCGGACAGAAATTGATTTTTTGAAAATTTAGTTTTTTACTACTTTTCTAACCTTATTAGATGTGCTTTGTTTCATTTTGGTTTAAACAAATTTTTCCTATTTTTTTGAGATTTGTTTTTTCTTATTTAAATTTTTTGGCCTGGCTAGGACATGCCCAACTCGAGCCAAGTTACTCGGACTCAGCCCGGCCCAGGGCCTGGTTTCGTGGCCAAGTCATGCTCTCCTACACAAATCAAGACTATAACATAATGTGTGTGCGTTTGGAAAGGGAATGCATGTTAAGGTTCAAGTGCATTACTTTCCAAAAAAAAAAAAGTTCAAGTGAATCATGATCATCTCTCAGTGGAGAGAATTTGAAAAACTATGACGCGATGTTAATTGTAATCTCGTTTACAGTGACCTAAATACAATTCAAAGGCCATCATTGAAAACAGTTGAAATGGGGAAAATAAGTCTTAGCCACAAAATTAATCCCCTTAAGAATAGTCATACACGACATTATAATATAACATGTAACGTTCTCTTTGTTGTCATTTCATAGCTTTAGAAAATTGGAGAAATCTTGAATCTGGGAGAAGATTGACAGCTGCGCATTGAAAGCATGAAACAATTTTAAAACTGCCAGCAAATTTGTGTGTGTGTGAGAGAGAGACTCATTTCAAACACGAGAATGAGACTTTTAAGTTATTTCAGACACAAGCACATCTCTAACATATACCAAGAGCTACTTTCATCCAAAACTGTCAAATCAATTATTATGTCACGAGACCAAACAACAAATTTCAAGCATCATAAACTGGCCTGCTACAAATTCCATGTCCCTGATGATTGTCAAATGCACTTCAAGAGGAGGAAACACAAAATTAACCATAAAGAATAGTAATATATGACATAATAATGTGGGATGTAAGAATTTCCTGGTTGTCAGCTCATAGCTTTAGAAAATTGGAGAAGTCTTGAATCTGGGTGAAGAAGGACAACAGCGCATTGGGAGCATGAAACAATTTAGCCACTGCAAGCAAAATTTAATTATTGATAGCCAATTGCAATGTCATGAGACCAAACAACAAATTCGAAGAATCATAGATTTACCTGCGACAAATCCGTGTCCCTCATGACTGCAAATACAATTCAAAAGGAGAATTATTAAGATAAAAGAAGAGGACTATAGCAATAACTGCATTGGTTATACATGAGAAAAACAATAATTGTTGTAACTGTACTCCGACACTAAGAAAAACAAAAAATTTTGTTATTGTACCACAACACCATGGCTCGATTCTTGATAGACTCGGATAGAATCTTGAGATTCTTGTAATAGAATCCTCTGTTGAGCATTGTGACATCTCAAATTCAGATTATAGTTCATGCCTCCAATATGTTCGTCACATTACTGAAAGAAATGCATGTTTCTCCTTAGGCACCTAGAGAACAACCTATATAGTTGAGGTAGTTGAAATGCTGATAACACAACCACCATCACAAGGACGGTGTCGAGAGGAATAATCTCCATTACTTGTAGAAGATGATGACATAATGAGGACATGCCATAAACACGTCCAATACAATTGAATATGTGAGATAAGAATTTGGCTTGATGAAGAACACTTTTTGCTCACAATCTTGAGACGTATAGTAGCAATAAAAAAATTACAAGTTGTTGAATAGTTACATAAATCTTATTATCGATGGCCAGTAACAAACTGAAGAAACAGTTCCAGAAAATCAAATATCCATAACATCTTCTCACAAAATTGAATAACATAATCTAAATTGCACCATGCTAAACTTTATAGATGAACAATTCTACATCGCACTCTGACCTACCCCCCTTATAAATCCCTTCATTTGCCCATTGTTATAGTGCATATAAATGCATAAATGGATACACTGGTATGGTGTGTATTGCAATGTATTAAGTATAAATAATAGTGAAAATATGTATGGAAGTACACATAAACTGCTACACATCTTAACAATATTCATATGTATATATGCCACTAATGGTGACACACGCATATGAATATGCATGGGTGAACTCAAAAATAGCATCCAAAACATTTTGGGTAGGACTCCAATTATTTCGGATGGAAATTTTGCTTGGTGCATCGGGCTATGCTTTCTTTCATCCCAACCCAACATTATGTAGTACTCCCCTTTCTCTGCAAATTCTCCCTCTCTTTATAGCCATTCTTCGCTCTTTTGTTTCTTCAAAACCTTTCTCCTCCAAACCTCTTTCTCTCTCCTCTCTCTCTCTCGCATATCTTCCTTGGCCAAGGTCTATACCAAGGGAGAATTGGATCTATACCAAGTGAGGATCTATCTATCTCCCATCCTCCTAAGGTCGAGAATGGATGGGATCGGATCCAGATCCATTGGGATTCGGATTCAGATCCAAAAAGTATGCATGCGATTTGGATCCGGATGAAGAATAATCAGATCTGGATCTCCGAAAAGTATACATAGGATTTGGATCCAGGTCCAGATCCAAAGGATACCAAAAAATTTAATTTTATATTATTTTGTATATGCATAAATATATATATATATATATATATATATGGGAAAAGTTTATATAAGGTTGCAACCTTAAAATGTAGAATCACATATGCGCCTCAAAAATCTATCGAAAATGTTGTTTTAATGTTGAAAAAGCCCTCTAGTCAATCATCTCGACATCGAGATCTATGAATATAAAAAAAAAAGGTTTTTGAATATCAAAAATATTGCATCTTACAACACATTATCTAGACCATCTATTTTCATATATTTATAAATCTACTTGATTTTAACCATTTTTTAACTTTCAAATTTTCTAGTTAGGTATGAAAATAGATTTTAAGATAATACTAAGAATTTCTACAATAAAATTACATGTTATGATAAAATTGTAAGGTGCGCTTGTTTAAGGTTGCAACCTTATAGAAACCACACCTTTTATAT
>NW_006498404.1:8039025-8054801 GCF_000471905.2 Amborella trichopoda
TAAATAGTAAAAAAAATATTTTAAGTTTATCAACAAAGATTTACCAATATTGAAACCACATTTCTCGATACTATTTGAAAGTGGGCTCTAATTTGATTGTTTAGAGCTAGGCTCTATACAAACCACACCCATATGGTTTGTATAGAGCCGAGGCTCTAAACAATCAAATTAGAGCCCACCTTCAAATAGTATCGAGAAATGTGGTTTCAATAATGGAAATCTTTGTGATAGACTTAAAATATATTTTCATCTTTATTTATAAAATTTAAAGTATCAAATATAGTGTATATCGAGAAAATCTCTGAACACTTGAAAATCTTGAAAATTGACGACAAAATTTTTATTGTTTAAAGCCTAGGATCTATATAAACTTTTCCCTGTCTCTATTTCTCTCTTTATATATATATGAAGAGAGAAAGAGAGAGCTCAGTTGAGTTTGGATTACAGTTGACAATTTGACTTTGTATGGAAAAGGCATGTTGTTATGCTGATACATCAACACAAAAGACCTTGAATGCAGAGTTAGGGGAGCTTAAATTGACCTGAACAATGAACTTGGAGACATTGGAGAACATCCCCAATTATTGAGAGAGAGAACTTGATTACCCTGATTCTCCATTGGCCACCATCTCCTCCAGCCGATAAGAGAGAGAGAACCTAATCGTAACCCTAGGGAGGAAATGGGATTGATTGCTGTGAGAATTTTAGAGAGAGAGAGACGGTTGTGGTTGGGGGCTTGATTGAGAGAGGAAGGATGGGTAAGAGAGAAAGAGCCAATGAGCAAAAAAAAAATTCAACTTGGAGTTGAATTTTAAGAACATAGATTTGAGGAAAATATGATATTTTTTTATTGGTACACAAAAATCCTACCATATCCAAAAATGTTCGCCTTTTAGAAAGTTTTAGTTCCTTTGAGATTCAAAATCTATCAGTCTTAAGTACAATCAAACTAAGTGGCTGATTTCGGAGAACAAGAGCTTAATTAACATTACAATGGATTATAAATACTCTTTATACAAGATGAATATGTCATGTGAAAGACCAAAGCTGTTGGGGTATCCCATCACAAGAAGAGAGAAACCCTGCTGGAAATTGCCCAACAGTTGGTGGCATCATGCGAATATCACACAATGACTTGGGGAACAAGTCACTGGAGGCCTATAAATGGACCCAACGAGAGATATGGAGAGAAAAGAGAGCTTCTTGAACAAGAGGGAGAAAAACTAATAGTAAAAGTGTCCCTGGAGAGGGAGAGAGAGAGAGAGAGAGAGAAACCCAAGAGAGATCAAAACCTTCTTGAAGAAAGAATCCCAAAAGAGAAATAACTTCATGGAGAGGAAGTGCACCAAGGTTTTGTGAGAGAAAGCCGCAAAATCAACCATATCTCTTCTCCACCATGGATCCCTCACATAGAGAGAATGAAGGAAAAGATGGGTGTGTTCTTGAGAGGATAGATATTAGCCTCCCTCTCTAGCCTTGCAACCTTCTACTTCATATTAAATTTGATTGTCCATCTTCGTGGACATAGCCCATAAGGGTGAACCACATTAAATTTAGTGTTTTCAGTGATTGCTTACTTTCATTGTGTTTCTAGCTCCTACTTCTTCATACACAAATACATGTGAAGTGTTTGATATCTGGTCCCAAAGCACATGAGACTCCACTGTGCACATCAGCATTGTTGTGAGCAGGCTTTTGCATCAGCACAACGAAGTGGTATCAAAGCCAGCTAAGAACACATCCACTAAAATCCGCAGATCCTAGACCACCTGTGCATGGTGAAGGCCTCTTCGACTTGGGAAACCATCAATATGTCAATGTGAACCGCGATGAAGTATCTCAGGGCCATTGATGACCTCTCTGCACCACCGAGGTGAAAAAATAGACCATCATTGACAAAGAGTTGAAATGCAAGTGATCAAGACTATAACAGCCTTTGAGCGTTAGCCGGTGAGAAAGTTAGTGAACCACCAGTGAGAAAGTTGGTGAACAGCCAAAGAGATCAAATTGGACCATTCAGCCTGCCAATTTTGAGGTGTGTGTGTTGACTAAGAGATGGATTCCAATTGTGGGAGCATGATGATCTCATTAAATGGGAAAAACTGAATCATCTGAAAATCGAAGATGTAAAAACTTCTTTATTACAATTCCTTGTATATATCCATTCAGAGCCAAGGACATGTTAGACGAAGAGTGCAAGAAGCATGAGACAAAGGCTATTGGGATAATCCGACAATGGCTGGAAAATGTTGTATTCCACAATGTGTCGAGTGAGATAACCACCAAGTCTCCATGGATGAAGCTGCATGACCTTTAAAGGAGAAAAATTGTCGAAAATAAGGCATTTTCAATTCAAAAGCTAGTGAATCTAAAGTTCAAGGAAGATGTTCCACTACAAAGCATCTAACTAGATGCAAAGCATCATCAACTAGGTCGCAACGATGAAGATGTACCTAGATGATGAACTACAAGCACTAGTATTGCCCAGTTCACTGCTAGACAGATGTGGGACTTTGGTAGACTCCATAAGCAACTTAACACCAGAGGGAAAAGTGACTATAAGTTAGGCCAAGAGTTTGTAGAACGAGGAGATAGAAGAAGATCCTCCAACATACCTTCCTCAAAAGCTCTTGTCACCAACTGAGGAACGTCCAAGGGTTAGGAACAAAGTACCCAATAGTCCAAAGATAGATTGAAGTCCAGAAAGGGGATATTTTGTTTCACTGTGGTAAGAATGGACACATGAAGAAAGAAAGGGTGTTGCAAGCTCAAAAGAGAGTAGAAAGAGGCCAACACCAAGTATGGTGGCAAAGAAACCTTTGCAGTGACCATCGAAGATGATGTAAGCATGGTCGACGATTGTGGTAATGAGTGCACAATGTTGCATTAGCTTTGTGCAACTCTGATTGGATTGTAGAAATTAGGGCATCTTTCCATGTTACCCCACACAGACATTATTTTGTGTCTTACAAAGCAAGAGATTTTGGCTCTGCGAATATGAGGAGCAATGGTTTCTCATGGTTCTAGGGCGAGGAGATGTATATATCAAAACAAATATTAGGATGAAGCCAGTGAAAAAGATGTTAGATATGTACCAGATCTTCATGTAAACTTCATTTCCGGAGGATATTTAGATGATAGAGGGCAGCACTCAATGGTTGATAAGGGACACTAGAAGCTAACAAAGGGAGATCTCTTGTCGTGGCTAAAAGCAAGAAGTGTTGCTCCTTCTACAAAACACAAGTGTTTGTCTCTAATGGCAAGGATAATGCCACAATGGAATCATCCTCATCAAACCTGTGGCGCAAGCAACACAACAACATGAGAGCAAAAGGAATATAGATCTTAGCAAGGAAGCTGATTCTCCCCTGCATCAATAAAAAATCTCTGACCCCATGTGCCCGCTACTTGCAGGCAAACATTTTCCTTTAGGGAAACTAAAGACAAAAATCATGGATCTAGCGTATTAAGATGTTTGTGGTTCCATCATGGATGTTAAATCTCTTGGTGACGCCTCATACTCTCTATCACCTTTATAAATGATATTCCATGGAATGTGTTAATGGACTTTAATGAAATCAAAAGATCATCGATTTGAGGTCCTTCAAACTTTCCATGCTAATGTTGATAGGGAGATATGCAAGCTGTTAACGTTTCCCCATTAAGAGAATGTAAGGAGTGCACTTCAAATGCATTAGAAGCTACTGTCTCAAAGATGACATAAAGTAAGAGAAGACAGTGCCATATACCCTCCAGCATAATGGTGTAGCACAGAGAATGAATTGCACCAATATGGAACGAGTGAAGAGCATGTTGTCCACCACTAAGTTGCCAAAGTCATAACAAGGATAAGTTTTTTTTTTTTTGATGGTTCATAAGTTGTCTTCACCTCACGATACTTGATCAACGATCCCCATCATTTCCTCTGGATGGTGATATTCCAGTCAAAGTTTAGACCAAAAAGATATCTCATTCACACTTGAAGGTGTTCAAATGCAAGGCAAGGAATAAAGATCCAAGCTAGATGAGAAAGCATTCCAATGCATCTTCTTGGGGTTCTCAGAAGAAGGGTTTGGCTACAAGCTATGGGACCCTAAGAACAAGAACTTCAAGAAGGTGAACAAGAGTAGTTGAAAACTTAAAGAAGTCAAATAATTGAAGAAGCCAAAGAAGCAACAATACTTTAATGATAATTAACAGGATCTGGTCACAATTGCTCCCACCATGGTGCATGATAGAAACAAGGGAGAAGTGCAAGAAGAACCAGAGCATGAATCGCATGAGAGTGATATCCTAGCACAGGCTCATGTTGAACAAGGGGAGCAACCTTTTCAAGAAGTGCCACCTGCGATAAAATGAAGCAGGTCCTCCAAGAGGCATAAACCCTCAAACAAGTACCATGCCTCAGAATACGTCATGCTAATTGATGGTTGAACCAAAAGCTACAAGATGTTCAAGGCAACGAACACAAGTAGTGGATAAAAGCTATGAAAGACAAGATGGATTCCTTCCATAAGAATTCCTTCCATAAGAACCACATTGCGACCTGGTAAAGTTGCCAGAGGGCAAAAGAGCACTTAAGCACAAGTGGGTATTCAGGCCAACAACTGAAGAAAAAAAGCTCACAACCAAGGTACAAGGCAACTGGTTGTCAATGGTTTCGAGTAGTTAATGGGCATCGATTTTGATGAACCTACGGTGAAGATGCCATTGATCCATTTGGTGCTAGGATGGATACAAGCTTCAATCTAAAGGCAAACAACTAGTTGCCAATACTGCCTTTCTCTATGGAGATTTAGAGCAGGAGATATATAAGGAGCAGCAAAGAGGATCCAAGGTAAAAGGGAAAGAGCACATGGTTTGTACACTAAGGCAGAGCATAGGTTGAAACATTACCCAAGGCAATGGTACAAGAAATTTTATTCCTTCATGTGAATCATGGGTACAAAAGAAAAGCCTTAGACCATTGTGTATTCGTCAAGGAATTTTATGATTGTGAGTTAATTGTCCTTTTAAGGTACGTTGATGGCATATCGATTGTTGGTCAAGACATTGGCAAATTTTACAGGTTATAGCAAGAGCTATGGAAGTCCTTTTCCATGAAGGACTTAGGACCAACTCAACAAATCCTAGGCATAAAGAGCTATTGTGACAGAAAGGTTGGAGAGCTTTGCTTGTCACAAGAAAGATATATAGAGGAAGTGCTTAAAAGGTTCTACATGAACAAGGCAAAAGATGCTAGTTCCCACTTGGTGGTCATTTCAAGGTAAGTGCTAAGAGAGCCCTTCAAGTGAGAAGGAAGAAGAAGAAACAGAGATATCTCCCAATGTACATTTTATGTATGCCATGGTGTGCATGAGGCTAGATATTGCCCACATAAATGGAGTGGTGAGCAAATACATCGTCAATCCCTGCAAGGAGCATTGGGCAATAGTCTGGTAGACACTTACGTATCTCAAGGGGTCATCCAAAGTATTTTAAAGCTTGGGGAAGGTAATCCTGTGCTACAAGGTTACACAGATGCAAACATGTCTTGAGATATTGACACCAGGAAGTCAACCTTGGGTGTCTGTTCAATTTTGGAGGGAAGCCATATCATGGCAGTCCAAGTTGCAAAAATGTGTGGCCTTGTTCAACTACAAATGCTGAATACATTGTAATTATAGAAGCCTACAAGGAGATGTTGTGGGTGAAAAGATTACTCCAAGAGTTAAGACTTGAAACAGGACAGGTATCGCTGCGGCAGTCAAAGTGCAGTCGACTTGACTGAGATCGTTGCATTCAAGGACAAAACACATTGATGTGCATCACCACTGGATTCAAGATGTCATAGAGAGGATGTTGTTGCAACTTAAAAAGATCAATACTAACAAGAATGTGTAACATCATGACAAAGACTCTAGCCTAGGATAAGCAGGAGCTACGCAGAAACATGGCTAGAACAGTTGAATGTGAGCACCAAGTTGATCTGCAAAGGAGATCTCTCCTCATGAAATTGGATGCGGAGATTGTTGGGTATCCCATCTCATGAAGAGAGAGAACCTGCTAGAATTTCCTAATAGATATTGGGTATTATGGGTCTCACACAATGACTTGGGGAGCAAGTCCTTGAAGGCCTATAAAAGGCCCCAAAGTGAGATGAAAAGAGAGGCAAGCCTCTTAAACAAAAGAGAAAAAACCCAAGAGAGAAAAAAAGTGCCTCCTAGAGAGAGAGAAACCTAAGAGATCTATGGAAACCCTCTAGAAGAAGGAATCTCAAGAGAGCAATAGCTTTTGGAGAGAGAGTGTATCAAGATTTTGTGAGAGAAAGAAAATCCCGAATCAGTCATGTCCTGTCTCAGCCTTAGATTTTTGGTGTAGAGAGAAGGAGAAGGAACGGGTGTCTCGAGAGGATAGGTATTACCCTCTCCATCTAACCTTGTGACCTTCTATTTGATAATGGATTTGATTCTCTGTCTGTTGGAAATAGCCCATAAGGGTAAACAATGCGAAATTTGGTGTGTTCAATTTTGCTTGCTTTCATTGTGTTTCCTGTTTTCCTACTTCTTCATACACATATATGAAAAGTGTTTTGACATTTAATCCCAAAGCACAGGAGACAATGCTATGTACATCCGTGCTGTTGCAACCTGGCTTTTGTATACAACTAACAAAAGTAACAAGGCTTTCAGACATGGAATCCTAAAAGACGGTAAGAGACGAAAATTCAGAAAAACTAAAGCCAGAAAATAGAACTAGAAAATCTAAGGTATTCTTGCTATCTATACCTACTGATACGGTTTACTCTAGATATAGTTTTCCATCAGATGATACAAGAACTGTCTTGCATGAACTTGAATTCACCAAACATCACACCTTAGCTTATGTTTATACCCTTTCAGATAATGCCTTTGTATATGCCTGTTATAATTAAATGTTGATAATATTTATGAATTTTAAGCAGACATATCTCTGACTTCGAAGTGTGCTTTTCATTTAGCCAATACACTCATCCATGACAAATTATGTAAATGACCAAGCTTGCGTTTCCGTAGAAATTATAGAAAAAATTAACATAACTGCTTTTGGCCAAAAGCTAACCAATAGTATCTATTCACCCTCAAACTAATTTGACCTTACAAAAGTGAAACAACAACATTTAGGAGATTCAGCAAGTTAAAAATCTATTTCTATAGGGTGGCAAACAGGTCGAATCAACCAGCCGACCCAGCAGCTTGACCCGAGCAGGTTCTGGGTCCGGGTTTTGGACCCAGAGGGTCGGGTCCGGATCGAAATGACTTGGACCTGAACAAGGTCGGGGTTGACCCGACCAAGTATAAACTATATAAAATATAGAAAATATATATCACACATATAAAATAATTTTTTTATTTCTAGACCGGGTCCAAGTAGTGTTTGGGTCCAAATGATTTGGATTTTGGACCCCATTAGGAACCTAGTCGGGCCAGGCCAAGTCCGGTCCAGCTCAACCCAAACCCGGCCCAACCCGTTGCCATCCCTATATTTCTGAGGTACAACTTAAAATTTTCTAAGATAACAATCTAATAATTAAAAAAATATAAAAAAAAATCATACGACAACATAGTAAGTTGGTACAGCATTTTGGGAAAGGGATAACTGGTAAACTCAAACATTTTGAGGCTTAGTACCATCTTTGAATAACTCATTCCCAAATAAGCTCAAGTATACTTAGGTCTTCTTACAAACAAAGCTTATACAACATTCTTATTCAAGGTCTACAAGTTCCATTCCCAAGGAACACATAGGAGGAGGCCAACCATTAATTTTTGCAAGCGGCTTAATTCTTTACTAGTTCACAAAATTAATCTCCATAAGAATGTCCAAAATGGTGGCACTAGAGTAGCTACCTTTCAGAGAAGACAGTTGAGGTGGTTAGCTCTGGGTCCTGGCAATGTAAATACTCTGATCACATGGTAATCAGGAACCAAGAGCCCTTGGGGAGATTTTCAGAAAACTTAATGACCCAGTTGGGGCCAATTGGCTTCTGCTACTCTTCCTAAGTAGAAGCAAAAGAACTTATTACTAGCCCTAAGCTATGCCTTGACTGGTCAGAAGGCTTGCTCATTACAAACTTGTTTCATGGAAAAGTGGGGGAACAAATTATCTTTTAGGTCTAGGACAATACCTTAAAAGCTCGTTGCCCAGGCTGTATTCTGTATTATTGACCAGGATGGCCTTGTTTCGCAGTCTTATGAAATCCTAGGTGGCCAGCTGATTTGGGTTCCTAGGTTTGAGAGGAAACAACCATGACCCTTGTGGACCTCCTAAAAGATCAACTCATCCCCAATGAGGACTTGGATAAATTTATGTGCACCCCTAGCTCTTAAGCATTTATTTCAGTCTCTTTAATATAAATTAATTCTACATGTTCCAACAGTGGTCTCTCCATTCCTCACAAGGCCTGGACCACACCAAGCCCCCACCCCCTGGGATGGGCCCTCAAAAAATAAAAAATAAAAAATCCAAAAAATATTATACAAATATATGTGTGTGTGCGTGTGTGTGTGTGTGTGTATATATATATATATATATATTATAGCCATCTCATGTTGTGGTAATCTGAAACAGGACCCTAAGCACAACGAAGTACAAAGTGAGAAATGTGCAACTATTGAATTGCTGCGTGATATATCATGAAGCAGAAGAAACTATGGACCGCCTGTTCTTCCACTGTTTGATGGCAATTCAGGTATGGACTTTCCTTCTCAGCACCTTTGAGTGGGTGCAGGTGTAGCCTCAAACTGCCCAATAACTATTTTTCTCCTTCTCCCTCCCCCTCCTCTTCTTTCCCTGTGCCAAAGCCTGTTTCTATAGAGTGCAACCCTCTTGGTTTGAAATGGTCCTAGTGGATAGAATGAAACTTTCAGATACTTGAGGGTAAGGGAAAGGGGCTGGAAGCTTTAAAAGACATAACTAGATCCACAGTGGAATTTTGGCCACACCACCACAAGGAATTATGTGGGTTGGCTTTACAAAACTGGGGAACTACTTGAAGTGCTAGGACAATGATGGGGCCTAAGTAAGGTTGTCCTAGGTAACCCTGGTTTGTCAAGGGTGGGTGGCATCTATAGAAATGAGGGGGGGGGAGGAGTGTTTTGGTTTGTCAAGGGTGGGTGGCATCTATAGAAATGACGGGGGGAGTGTTTACTATCTTATTCACGCTCCATTAGAACTCAAGGTGTTCAATATGAACTGGTTGCAGTCCCTAATGGTGGAAGGAGACTCTAACAACATGTTCAGATGGGCCTCTAAGGAGTCCACCTGCCCCTGGTTTTTGGACAGCAGATCGAAAAAGTCTTCGTAGGTTTGGGCAACTTACAAGTCCTTTACACTCATACACAATGAGAGGCCAACTCAACTGCAGGCACCTAGCTAAGGAAGGTGCGAACGGTAAAAATTTTGTAATTAATAGAATTATAGAACAATAGGAATTTTTCTTTCTTTATCCATTATCATTATCAGAACCTTTTCCCAACTATTTAGAGACGGCTACACGAATCTTGATCCGCCATTCTGTTCTATCAACGGCCATACCCTCAATGAGGTCATAGGTCCACATATCTTTTTTCACTACTTCCACTATGTCCTTTTGGGCCTATCCCTTGGTTTTTTTTAGTTTTCCATGGTGTTGTACTGGGTCTGCACTACACATGACCAGTCCACCTAAGTTTACTTTCTCTCATCTTATCATCTATTGGAGCCACACCTAAGTTCTCCCAAATGTATTGATTTTGAATTTTATTCCTTCTTGTCTTGCCACTCCTCCATCTCAACATCCTCATTTCAACTACACTCATTCTATGAGTATGTTGCTTCTTGACCGCCCAACATTCTGCCCCATAAAGTAAAGCTGGTCTCACAATTGCCCTACAAAACTTCCACTTCAGCTTCACAGGTATCCAACGATCCCATAAAATTCTAGTTGCACATCTCCACTTCGCCCACCCAGCTCTAATTCATATGCCACATCTTCCTCAATCTTTATCCATTCTATATAATTCTATTTTTTTTGTTTGATGCCCATGTTCAAGCATTGAGTTTGTTAGTCACAATTTTATAAATGCTCTTTACTATTAATTTAAAGTCAATTATTCTACAAAAACAAAAGAAAAAGTAGACATAACAGTACAGTTAACAACATCGTAAAAAAAAAAAAAGAATAGATAGCAGCCTTGCTCATTCTAGAGGTGATAGTCCCAACCACTAGTGAATATTACTACTACTTTTCTGCTCAAATGGTCAATAGAGTTAGAATTTCCTTTACTCCCCGACATCTAAGCCTAACTCACAGCACCCCTATTAGCACTTTAAATTGGACGTCCATATCACATTCTTCGTGCTTCACAATTTAAGGGTGACGTTCTCTAGTAGCAAGCTCATCATTGAACATCTCAGACACCTCCTAGATCAAGTTCGCTCAAAGTTTAGTAGATGGAATGGTGAGTTCTTTTCCAATGGAGGAAGATTAACCCTCACTGGATCCATACGTTGCAAAAACACAATATTTTTATTTGTGCATTATTTGCTCTCTATGTTCCAAAGTAATATTGTCCACAATTGATACCAGTACGATCCATTCCTTCTAATCTTGTGTTAATGACCTCAAGAATGCCAAGAGGACTCCTGAGACAATGTGCCACTCTAAAGAGCAGGGCAGAATAGGTGTGTGGGAAACTAGTTGATGAGTATATCGATATGCTTAAATTGATCAGGGTTTTGCTCTTTAGAGATAGCCTGTTGGTGGAGTTCATCAAATTGAAGTATGTCAAAAACTGCTGCTTTATGGACTACGAGTTCCATGCCTAGCTGCTAAAGATACCCTGTATCAACTACATTTTTTACACCTAGCACTGGCAGAATCCCTGCAAGTGGATGGAGATGGGTCATCAATCGCCCTTTCTAGGTAATTAGGGGTTCAAGGATCTGCATTTGTGTATTTTAGTCATTCTAAGGTTAGTTGCGAGCAATCCCAACTTTTTAATTTTATTGAAGGGGATGACCAAATTGGAGCTTTCTAATTCTCCCACACTATAGGAAGCCTTCAATAGGTTTGGAAGGATCCATCTCCCTGGACACGCTTCCCAGGATATTCTTACCTGGGAATTTGTTTCTCATTCATATAAGGTTGGGAACCATATAAGGTTGGAAGTATACTTCTGTCTGATCTACACAATGGTCAATCGTCATAAAGAGAACTAAATGAAAATGCGAAGTAAAGAAAAGGGTATATGAGGGAACATAACGAACATGAGAAAACCTCGATGAGAAGCGGGAAACTCAATGCCCGTATGATAAAGAGGATCATTTAAAAGTATAATGGGTTATGATCTAGAAGACACTACCCTTATGAGAGAGAAAGAGAGAGAGGACCAAAAAACTCAAGAAAATTGGGAAATAAGAGTGCCTTTCTACTCAAGGGCATAAATAAACAAATAAACCAACAGAAACACGACAAAACCTGTAGAAAAAAGGTTAATTACCAAGAAGAAAATCTACAAAAATACTAATGGTATGCCTTGGAACAATTCTCCAATCAGTACTATTACGGAAGAAACCTTACTTTTACACTTGGAAATAAGATATTGAGGTTTCCTTAATGAAAGAAATATGGAAACCATTGTCTAAAGTTCTAAACCATGAGGGAATAATCCCAACCAACAAAAACTTACATGATTAGTTATAAGGACAAAGACAAAATTTCCTTACCATTAATGATGTCAATGGAACAGTACAAAACGAAAAAAAAAAAAATTTGTCACGATAACAGCATCAAATGCATTCCTAATAAAATATTGATATTTGTTATCGCTTTCTAAGGCCTGAAGCATCTTCTATACGTTTCTCTCTCACTTCCCATAAGGCATAAGCTTTAAGAAAATTTTTCAGGTGCGTCCTTATCCCTTCTTTTATGGATAAACAACTAAAATTGTATTAATGCTGTAAACTTATACAATTTGGTTTTGTAAGACAAGAACCACCAATGAGTATAGGTAACTATAAAAATGGTGACAAAGAAGTAATGAGGGTCTGTTCAAGGGCTATAGAAAATTGTGGAAATGGTCTGAATGTGTGAAGGATTGTCGGTGACAATGATAGAGGTGAGAGCAGCCCTTGCATGAGCTCTGGAGTCTGCCTCGGGTTGGCTTCACATCAAGTGTGCTGAAAGGGCACCTCTTGTCGTTCACAAAGATGGAACATCTGCTCAAAAGATGTCGTTGAGCCTTCAAGGGCAGGGGGCAGCTTTAGAAGCCAATAGATAATGTTGAGGGAGTCTCCTTTAAAGAGGATCGAGAAACCCAGCCTCTATTGAAAAGAGATAAGCCACAAAGAAGTGTCAATGACTCTGCGAGTGAGGCATCCACAATGCCAACCGGGGCTTGCTTCCTCCTCGGGACCACACGATGAACATTTATTCGCAAGATGAAAACCTCATTATTTGACCTAGTCCACTGCTAAACCTTTGCGCAAGATGGCAAGCGAAGAGAAAGCTTGCACCTCGGGTGGGCCAAGGGAAGCCATGCTCTATTTCTACCGATGGGTTGGTAGTGTTGTTTGTCAGGGACTTGAAGAAGGAAGAAACCAAGAAAGAGCCCTTTGAGGGGGGGTCCAAACAATTCTGTCAACCTGCAAAAGGTTAAGAAGAAGACTGCTAGCTGAGCTAGAACGAAGACATGCTTAGAAGCCAAGCTCATTAAATGTGGGATGTAGACTCGACGTGCTAGGGGGGTCTGATGTACTATGCATCTCATAGCAGACAAATCACTTCCAATGCGGCCAATAAATGTTAAAAAGTAAAAATTATAAAAGGGTGTGGTTTATATATGGTTGCAACCTTAATCTAATTAAGGCGCACCTCCAAATTTCATCATAACATGTAATTTTGGTGTAAAAAATTCTTAGAATTATCTGAAAATCCATTTCCATTTCTAATTATAAAATTTTACCTCCAAAAATGGTTAAATTCAAGTAGATCTATAAACATATGAAAATCTTGAAAATGGACGGTCTAGATAATGTGTTGCAAGATGCACTATTTTTGGGACTCAATATCTTTTTTGTTCATATTCATTCATCTTGATGTTGAGATGATCAATTAGAGGGTTTTACAACATTAAAACGAAGGAGCATCTTTAATTCTACATTTCAAGGTTGCAACTTTATATAAAAATTTTCCATCAAAAAAATGTAAAAAAAAAAATACAAAGATACACAAGAACATGTGATTTATAAGTCAATACGCATTTTATTTAGTATGTCTCTAATATATCCACTAAGTCGTTGATATCCTATTGCTAGAGTAACAGAGGAACTTTCTGTCACTATCCTCTAATGTTAGTAACATGTATAATGAAGTGATCCATTCCATTGCATTATTAATGGAAACTGAAAATGTCAGATACTAAAAAATCTAATTTCCTCAAATACAAAATATTTGATTTTGGTCTCAATATCAAACCCAAAATCAAAAGAGAATGTGATTCTCGATTTCAATCTTCCTGGTTCTAAAAAACCCTCAATTACTTGATAAATCTTTACACGAAATCCTTCAAAGCAAAGCACAAAATCAACTTGAATGATCGCCCAAAGATACCACAAAACTTTGTCAAAATCTTCAAATTCAGAGAGAAAGTTTCCTCACTTTAATCGCTTTAGAACCATGGAAACATGTTCTATGAGGCTTTTAGAGTGCCCCCCCCCCCCCCCCCAAAAAAAAAAAAAAGAAAGCAAAAACCTCCCCTTTCCAGAGGGTAAAAATGATCACATTGTTCTGCTCATGGGCATTATTTCCACCCATGAGCAAGGCAGTACATATGCGGGCATATCACCCAACATCATGTGCCAATGTGAAAGCCATGCATCACCCGGCAGGCGCATCATGCTAACCTACATAGGTGGGCATGTGCAGTGTGGACAAGGGCACATAGACTATGATGTGGTAGCAAAAAGCAGTATAAGGCTGCACCTGATAACTATAACAAAAGCTGCAATCTCAGTGACGTCTTGATGTAGAAGAAGTATCCAAACTAGAGTTCCAGCCGCTCAAGTGGCATAGAAGGTGCGTTCTGATTCCTAAACATCGTCCCAGGTGTTTCCCAATACATCTTCTAATGTTCTGTAAACATTTCCTTATTTTCCATGTCCCCAAGCTCATTTGTGGGTTTGTTTCTAGCCTCTACTTTCCATTTCGCTTCCCAACTTTTTCTCCCACCAGTGACTACGGATTTAATGCACATATTAAAGCACATGATGAATCTTAAAAACATGAAAATAACCATGAAAGTGGTGTCAGTCCTGGTTGGACATGTGTAGCAAGATTGTATGCCCCTCGAGGTGCATGTTTCTGGCATGTTACTTAACATGAACACCATGACTCATCAAGAGAGAACAGCTCCATCAAATGAATGTAACTCACAATAATGTTTGAAGTTAAAGAAAACAAAGAAAAATAATCGCCACGAGACACTATTGGTTCCTCGAGGAACTCAACTGCCTGAATTTCTCAAACCAATCTTTGATGAACGGATTGACTATCCTTCCAAACCTAGTAATCTTCCAACCGGGCCTTCCAAAATTACCTCTTAGATTTATCAATTACAAACTTTGAACCAGAATTTAAAATTTAATTATTGCATAAGCATACTTAATTAGAGGGTTAGCGTTAATTGCCTAATTCATTGCAAAATATGAGCACCTTTTACTTTGGTATTGTACTATATGTTGTTTGGTGTAGAACCTGGCTCTATCCCAAGTGGTGCAACATGTTAGATACAGCTATGTCCCACCAACAAAACAACAACAGCCAAAAAGAAAAAACAAACAAAACCCTTATCTTCATTTCAGATGAAGATCAATCTAACAAATAATTTCAGTTTACAATCAAACCATGTTAACCATATGAGCACTAAAAACTTGCAATTTCCAACAAATGAAGACACTAAATTTCAATAGAACACGATAAACTGAACATAGAATTCATTTCCCCGTTACAAAAAAAAAAAAGGCAAAAATAATGAGACCAAAGAAAACAATAAACTCAATGAAGAAAGCACAGGAGCTACTCAAACCACGTTAACAATATGAGAACTAAAAACTTGCAATAGCCGACAAATGATGACACTACAATTCAATAGAACACGAGAAACAGAACATAGAATTCATTCCCTGTTTAAAAAAAAAAAAAAACAAGAAAAAAAGGGAAAAAATAATGAGACCAAAGAAAACAATAAACTCAATGGAGAAAGCACAGGAGCTAAAACATCTAGCACTACTACTCAAACACTAACGAAATCACAGTGTGTATTGTATAATAGAATAAGACGTTCTCATTGTATTCATATTACTACAATTTAAAAGACACATTTATATACTTAGTTAGGCTCGGCATACAATGATCCACCATTAGTTGGAGAAAAGAATGACACAGCAGAGAAAAATAGGCACCTTGAAGCTCTGCGGACCATTACTTGAGATGACTCAGGAGGAACTCCCACACCGCCATTGCTCTGCTCTGGACCAAGATAACGAAGTCCCAGCCTGAACTTGTCCATGTAAAGAGTCAAAATCAAAAAACATAAAAGAGGAGGGGATTGAGTGCAGGCGAAGACTAGAAAAGAAGTGGTAATCAGACTTCGGACATGGAAGTTGCAGAGCAAGCTCCTCAATCTAATTTTTAGTTTGTTGAAGCAGTGAAAAGGGTTTTCAAGGGTTTTACAGCGTTGGCGCCCTGTCTATCTTTTTCTTTATAATGTGAAAAC
>NW_006498404.1:8055408-8065688 GCF_000471905.2 Amborella trichopoda
TTTGTGTTGTTTATGTTTCCAAGATTAATTTTTCCGCTGCCCTACAAATGAGGTGTGAAATAAACTTGTAAATAAAGTGATTGCTCAAAGAACATGGTTTCCATGAGTCCATGTAGAAATGACTCGAATGGGTCACCTCTTAAAAGTCTATTTCTTAGATGAATTTTTTTACTTAATGTTTAAAAACTATAATCTCTAACATGAAGATCATAAATATGAAAAAATAAATAAATTTTGAAAATTAAAAATAATAATTCTATTAAAAAAACATTTGAAGCGGTTAGTTTCAATTGTTTTTAAATGGACCACCAATTTACATCCATCTTTAAGATGGACTTTGTGTACTGGACCGTTTATTATAGAAATGCAGTCGAGCCCGCAAGAAACAATTTTCCTTGCTCAAAAAGGACCATTTTCTTTCCAAGGTTTTTTTTTTTTATTAACTGTCGAGTTGAAAAAAACACAAAATATTTGAAATCTACGAACTTTTTTTTTATCAACTGTCGAGTTGAAAAATACACAAAAATATCATGCAATTTGGAATCTAAAAATGAGTTTGTAACTTAGCACTGCTGAGTAGCCCCAACCAATTGATATTTTCTAATTGAATATTGTTCGTGATTTGGAACTCGAAATAAGCCGTTGCAAAGTCCATCTCGCATGACATCAAATTGCTTGAATCCGGGGTTATCAAAGTGTAGCGCAGAAGGCCCAAAACATCATCCAAGAGCCTCATGACATTCAACTTTTAGTATTATTCCAGTCGCAAGATCTTAAAAAGGAATCACAGATATTTGAACCTTAGTCGTGATATCATACTTATATGATTTCATTTGCATGACCTTAAAAGACATCATTATCACACATACTTTGCCCTAGTTGCATGACCTTGGAAGGCAACCTACAAAAAGAAGAGGAGAGAATATGGAAGAAACAAAAAGAAAACAAATAAAAGAAATGAAAGATAGATGTGGTAAAATCGAAAAAGGCATCAAGTGAAAATATTAACAAACTGGCTGTAGCAAAAATCGACAAGGGTGCTATGGCTAAAAGTCGAAAGACAACATACATGGTGCAAAAACCATGGGTAAAAGTACCGAAGTGAAAGAAATACCTGTGTGATCTTTTACTGAAGAATAATATTATTTTATTTTGTTTTATTTTATTTTTTATTTTACCTCTTTTGTTTTGACAAAATATCACTTACATGTGGTCTTATTACAATAAGAAATACTTCAAAATAAAATCCACATGGCAATAAAACCAATAACTTAAAACTTGATGCCATTGAAATAATTATACACTTTGCTTGAAAATAAAAATAAGATTGTAAAAAATAAAAGAGAAGAGTACCGGAGATTACCTCCGCCGAGTTTATTACACCCCACATTGAGTCACCATCATCCTATGACGCGGGATCGACGATCTTGCTTCAATCTCAAACCGGGAAAACAAGTTTAGGCCAAGCCACACTAATAGAACATGAACCCCTTTGATCACAATCTCAAACACTAAGTGAATTTCCTAGGCAACCTAGTTTGAGAGATGTGGATTCTCTTTTTACTAAACTCTAAAACCCTTAGCAATAAATCCATAGTTGAGAGATAGGATAGAGAAGAACTCAATAACTTAAACCCTTAGGTTCTTTCACAATATGGGAGAGAGATAAACTTTTCTTAAAAAAGAGAGAAATTCTAAGTATGATATGAGAGAGAAATATGGAATTAGGTACAAGAGATAATGTGTAGAGATTTTAGGTAGAGACAATCCCTTTTTTATAGGCGTGAACAAGATTAAGGTTACTTAGGGTTTTCCTTGGCTTGCCTCTTCTTGTGAGATTAAACATAGACCGTCGATCAAGGGTGACTTGTGGGGTAAGAGATCTGAGTCATCCATTCCATAGATGGGTCATCAACAATATGAAAGGTGCATGAACCCTTATTCCCCTTTTCTAAACTATTTTCCCGTCAATAAAAAATAAGTTAAATTAATTTTAATTAAATTTTGTGCATTCCATAAAATAACACATCTCTACACATATTTTCCTTAAAATCGATCAAAAATATATCAAGTCAATATCTACTTCCATATTAAGTCAATATATGGTCAATACATACTCAATCCATAATTTGACCACATGTCACAATTTAAAGTTACCAAAACATAAGGTTACATGGACCACAAAACAAAACTTTCCATAAAGTAAAAAGTACTAAGAGGTGGGGCGTGCCACCCATGGGCGACACATGTGGGCCCCACCTTCTAGAAACATGGTGGGCCAATGTGGACAATGGGCCCCTATGATTATTATTTTTAGGCATTTAAAATTAACAAAATAATTTCTAGTGAATATGAAAACATTGTAAAATTCATATATTTAACTTTATAAATCCAAAAATTATACATAAAATATCCAAAAGTTCATAAAAATTCAAATAATAATTCTAAAATAATCATTATCATAAAACAAACGCAATTAAATCAATTTGATGGGAAATGAATTCATATGGTTTAGGAATTGAATCAACAATTATGGGGCACTCCACATTCAACTGTAGACTACAGACCACATTTGCTTTATCAAACCGACCCAGTGTTTTTCATGACCCACAGTCCAAGCAGGGGCTCATTAGTGGGCCACCAAAGTCTAGCCGATGAGCTAAGGGGTCACAATCTCAATCCATGGATTACAGGTCCTCCCCTAAAGAAAAGTCTAGGTCACTAAGGGCTGATGCGACCACAACTCTATGATATATAGGAGGATCTCTCGCACATACATACGTTTCACCATAAAAGGTGGATTTCTAGCTTTTCCGAACGATCCATCGATATGCATGTCGTGTGATGGCACAAAGATGAGGTTTTGGCCCCCGTCTCTATAGGCTACCATCACACACAAGGATCATACAGTCCCTCGGCTCACTCATCCAGGCATGTTCTCTGACCTCATCAAGGGCTAACCCATGAACCCTCATCGGTTTGTTCTTTATGCCCAGGTAACATGGGTTTTTCCCAACCGATTGGCCTAGATCGTCATGCACAGTCCGGTATCTACAAGCATCGTTTGCATGGTATGGTCCACAAGGGACCACACTCCCACTGAGTTCATGTTCCACTATATCATTTCATTTTACAAGCACTCATAAGGCCTTTAAAGGCCACATAAACCCAATATCTCCCACTTGGCATTTGAAGGCTTTACGTTTTCTCTGTCTCACTTTCTCTCATCTCCATCTCTCTCTCCCAATTACAATCTATCTCTCAAACATTTTTCACTTATTCTCTCTCAATACATTAAACATAGCTTTCTCCATCAATCCTTTTATAAAAGGATTTATAGAGGCAACGTCTTTCTCTCTTTGCTGCTCTGATCGTATCCCAAAAGTGGTCGTAACTCATCTTTCACATCGCATCGCGAATCATGGACCTATTGTCGCAGAAGACCATCACGTACCCTCATCATATGGGATCATATGTTTATGGGCTCAAAAAGTTCTTCAAATAAGTAGTGCCCTTTTGTAGCCATTCAACCAACAGCACACATCTAGGTTCCATGGGTGAACAACATTGTAGTCTGTTGTTCCATCTGGCTTGTCAAATACTAGCAGGTGCTCCTACTAAAATATTTCGTTTATCTAGATCTCGATCTTTCCTATTTTCACCTTATTCTTAATGTGATAAAAACATAGTTTCATATGCTTGGAGTTCTTATGGAATCGTGGCTCTTTTTACATGCATATCGCCGCTGTGTTGTCACAAAAAATCCTTACTGTCTCACAATGCACGGAGTCAAAGTCAAGTCGATTAAAAAATTTCTTGATCCATACGGCCTCCTTGGCCATCAAACAGCACGCCACGTAGTTTACCTCTATGGTGGATAATTCCACCACATCATGTTTCTTTGATTTCCAAGAAATTGTACCCCGTCCAAGCATGAACACATATCCAGATGTAGAGTTCGCATCATCTGGATCCGTGAGATAGCTTGCACCTGTATATCTGAATATCCAAGCAGCTAAAAGAAACGTGGGACTATAGTAGCTCTCACTCAAGTATTGCACATATAACATATATATTCTCAACATTCTTATGCCTATATCATGGTGTAGCATAACAAGATTCATACAATATGTAATTCAATACCCGTTTGTTTCACAATATGTAAAACATTCATGAATCACAAAGGTTCAACCACACTAGCCATATTGGTAGTAAATCCATACAAACCAAGTTATTTAATCAACACATGTGTCAAGGAAGCCTAGCATGATGACATCCTTCAACATTCCATATGGTTTAAGGTTTTAGGTAATCGAGGATCTTAAATAACTAGAAATATGGGTCAAGACAAATGGGTATTTAAAAACTAGTGCATGACAGTTTTTTTCCAATTTTTTTTATAAATGCTGTCAAGACACAATGTCTTTCTCTTTAATAAAAAATATTGACTTGGTATATATATATATATATATATATATATATGCATTCACAAGCAATAGTTATATAATAATATAACAATTTAAAATAATTTTCATAATGACTTAGTGGACCTGGCAAGACTAACAAAACCATATTCATATACTTAGGTTTTTCTCAAATCATCCAATTTTAATTTTAAAATACATGTTTAGCCTTCATAAATTATTTTACTGCATTCATCTTTAATTTCCTACCAAGTCAAATTCATGGTCACAAAAACAAATCATAAATACCATCTTATAATTTTGTCCAAAATAAAGGTTATTAAAGCATTGACAAAATATATATTTTTTGGGCAAATATGGAGACTTTATGAAGAGATCATCATCACATGCAACACATCATACTATAGACATTATTAGGAGGTTAGTCGCGAAAACTGAGTTCCATCATAACACTCCCTTTGTGCTTGTATATTTGAATAAGCCACACATATCTCTCGTGTTTCATACTTAGACTTAAAGCCCTCGATCAAACATCTCCATGTGTATCACTACCTTAAGTAGTTCATACTCAAGCACAATGAGGCACACAAAAAAACACAGGGTCTTCAAAAACGGCTCTTTCAAATTTGTTAGCACCTATCACTTAATGTCCATACACTCCATACATATTCATATAATAGTCAGCCAAAATATAACCAAAACATATAAAATAAAAAGATATTGAATCCCCTTTCCCTATAAGACCTTACCATGTAATGTGAGATAGATTTCATACCTCAAAACCATGTAATGTGGTACCTGGGCTTTCTTGATTCATTGTTTTTATTTGTTTGACGAGCTTTTATGATCTTGTAAGAGCACGCAATTAATGGAGAATAGATTGATCATCGGTTTTACATGTCATGAAGTGTCTATCTTTTTGACACTTGGATTCTCCCTGTCTCACACCATGAAGAAATAATCTTCTTCATCTCATGATTTCAAATATCACAATTTCGATTCTCCCATTGATATTTAGTATTTCTATGCTACTACCAAGTCTCTCTATATATCCCATTTCGGATAAACTAATATGTTTTTATAGGTATTGTTGTTTCTTTTTCTTTCTGTTATTCCCAAATCGAACATTCTTCACATAGAGTGTCCTATCTTGTCAACTCTATATTACATCTCTCTGAAGTTGTATTATAATAAACTATACTCATGACATACTATAAAACCATTTAAAATGAGCCTTAAAAAGGTATCTATAATTAAGAATCCAAAGACGTGCCTTAACATATCACATCTTTTAATTTACTGCAGCATAGAACATGAGTATCCCACAATGCAAAAATGATATCTCGCAACTTATAAAGAGCTTCTCTCTGAATCCTTTTGAGTACTGAAATAAACTCAAAAAATATAAAATAATATTCAATTTCATCCCTAAATCACACTATTTAGTGAGTCTACATTTTAGTGACTTTTAGGTCACAATGCAATTTTCTCAACAGAAAATCAGGTTGAGTACCTCTTAATAAAAATTTTGTTTCTCTCAATTCTCAAAGAATTTCTTCCTGAAATCTTTAGTGTTGAAAACTAGACTCAAAATTAAACTACAACATCATAGTTTGAATCCCAAATAATATTTTTCTTTAGATAAATAAGTGACATTCACGCCATAAAATAAATTATACTACAGAATTCCAAGATGAACATTATCCAGTAAAATTGTCTTTTCTCTCTACTCTCATGGAGTTTCCATTTCAAACAAATTTTGTTTGAAATTAGACATATATTGATAACACATATATTTCTATAAACCTCATATGACTTTGTTAAGTAGGCTTGATAAATATAGATATTCATGTCTCAATGAATAACATATCAAATTGCAGAAAATTTAGGATGACCTCTCTGCAATCCAAAATTTTATTCCTCTCTTCCCATAGATATTTCTCTTTCAAATAAATTTTATTAGAAAATAGACTTAGAATGAAAGTTTAAAAATTTAGTGTGGATCGTAAAATATTATGTTAAGTATAAAAATAAAATCATGACTTCAAAGTCATGGAAATAATTTTCGTTGCAGAAAACAACACTTGCACATCCTTCAATAAATTGCTTATATCTTTCAAACCACAAGGACTTTATTGATGAAACCTTTTTTGTTTGAAAGTAGACTCAATTTTGAAAGACATAATAAAATTTCAGCTATAAATAAAATAATATGATTGGTGGAAAAAATCACGGAACTCAATTGACAGTTCTTAGATTTTATAGGGTCAAAACTGACACCCTTCATTGATGATGTCATAACCCTCACTTCCCTAAGGATCTCCTACTGAAATTTTGCAGCTAGATCCTAATCTCAAATACACACAATAACACTGAAGTATGCAATCAAAAAATACATTATTATATTCTTTATATCTCTGATCCAAAATAGCCCAAAATACTCATTATGCAGAGTGCCTTTTCAGTATTTGAATATTCCAATAATTATTTAACCGGGGGTGTATTACTTGACAACAAAAGTCATTAGCTTTCTCATATCTCATTCCCAAGCTTGATCTAGACTCAATAAATAGAAAATACAACTAATGGCATCAAGTATCAATTGCTCTAATACCAATGAAAGAAAGACCTATGTGATCTTTTACCGGAAAATAATAATATTTTTTTATTTTATTTTTTTCACCCCTTTTGTTTTGGCAAACGATCACTTATATGTGGTCTTATTACAACAACATATACTTCAAAATAATATCAACAGAGTAATAAAACCAAGATCTTAAAACTTGATGCCATTGAAATAATATGCACTGTGCTTAAAAATAAAAATAAGATTGCAAGAAATAAAAGAAAAGAGTGCTGGAGATTACCTCAATCGGACTTATTACACCCCACACCAAGTTACCACTATCCGATGGCGCAGGATCGACGATTTTGCTTCAATCTCAAATCGAGAAAGCAAGTTTAGGCAAAGTCGCTCCAATAAAATATGAATCCCTTTGATCACAATCTCAAACCCTAGGTGAATTCTCTTAGCAACCTAGTTTGAGAGAGGTTGATTCTCTTTTTACTAACCCCTAAACCCTTAGTCATAAATCAATAGTTGAGAGATATGAGAGAGAAAAACTTCATAACCTAAACTTTTAGGTTCTTTCACAATATGAGAGAGAGAGAGACTTTTTTTAAGAGAGAGAGAAATAAATTCTAAGTGGGATATGAGAGAAAAATATGGAATTAGGTACAAGAGATAAGGTGTAGAGATTTTGGGTGGAGATAATACATTTTCTATAGGCTTGAACAAGATTAGGGTTTCTTAGGGTTTTCCTTGACTTGTCTCTTCTTGTGAGATTGAACATGGACCGTCGATTAAGGGTGACTTGTGGGGTGAGAAATCTGAGCCATTTATTCCATAAATGGGCCATCAACATTATGAAAGATGCATGAACCCTTATCCCTCTTTCTTAAACCCTTTTCTCATCAATAAAAATAAGTTGAATTAAATTTAATTAAATATTATTCATTCCATAAAATAGCATATCTTTACACATATTTTCCATAAAATATATTAAAGATATATCAAGTCAATATCTACTTCCATATTAAGTCAATATATGGTCAATACATACTCAATCCATAATTTAACCACATGTCATAATTTAAAAGTTACCAAAGGTTCATTAAAGTTACCAAAGGTTCATACTCAATCCAAAGGTTCACAAAAATTCAAATAAAATTTTTAAAATAATCATTATCATAAAACAAACACAATTAAATTAATTTGATGAGAAATGAATCCATATGATTTAGGAATTGAATCAACAATCAGGGGCACTCCACCATCAACTGTGGACTACAGACCACACTTGCTTTATCAAACCTACCTAGTGTTTCCCATGACCCATAGTCCAAGCATAGGCGCAATAGTGGCCGATGAGCCAATAGGTCGCAATCTCAGTCTGTGGATTACAGGTCATCCCTTAAAGATGAGCCAAGATCACCAAGACCTGATTTGAACATAGCTCTATGGCGTATAGGGGGATCTCTCGCACATGCATACGCTTCACCCTAAAAAGTAGATTTCTGGCTTTCCCGAACGATCTATCGATATGCATGGATAAGATTTTAGCTCCCGTCTCTGTAAGCCACTATCACACACAAGAGTCACACAGTCCCTCGGCTCACTCATTCTGGCATGTTCTCCGACCTCATCAAGGGCTAACCCATGAACCTTCATCGGTTTGTTCTTCATGCCCAGGTAACATGGGTTTTTTCCAATTGACTGGGCTAGATCGTTAAGCACAATCTAGTATCTGCAAACATTGTTTACATAGTATGATCCATGAGGGACCATACTCATACTGAGTTCATTTTCCACTATATCATTTCATTTTACAAGCACTCATAAGACCTTTAAAAGCCACATAAACCCAACACGAAGAAGATATTGGGTTATAGTGAAAACCATCAATGTCACGTAGCTATTAAATTCAAGTGAAAACCTGAATAAGCAACATAATGGTCTGGATCCTGCAAGGATCAACCTGAAGAAATAGACCGAGTGGAAAAGGGAGAAGAGTAAAAAGGAAGCAAACGAATATATATATATATATATATATATATATATAAGATACTAGAAAATGCCTATAGGCGAAAATGAACAGTGATTTCGCCTACCTTCATCACTATCCAAATTTCATCGCACGATCACAGTTGTTCAGTAGTGTTTCAATTTTTCATTTAATTTTTACTAATCGGAATGATCTGAAATTTGGGGCGTGAGTATATCTTAGTGAGGCGCACCGAATAAAAATATGAAAAATAATAATTAATAACATAAATTGATCAAAATACCCCTGTAAATTTTTGGGGGTATTGTGGTTAATTTTGAGAATTATATTTTTCATATTTTTGTTAGGTGCGTCTCATTAAGGTGTACATACGTTCCAAATTTCAAGTAATTTGGATTTGTAGAAAAAAAATAAAAATTGAAACACTACTAGACAACTATGACCGTACGATGAAATTGAATGGTGATGAGGGTAGGCGAAATCACTGGTTCATTTTCAGCTATAGGCATTGAGAAGAGTTTTCCTATATATATAAAATCTAAACTTCACGACCCTTCAAATTACAAATGTTAAACATAAAGAGAGTTGTGAATGGTGGATTTACTAATTATGTAGTCTATTTTTGAAAAACATTTCTTTTTGTACCATCGTCATTATTAGGTAAAAGCAATTTTGTAAATATCACTACAAGACAAGATGTACTTTTGTCTTCTCCATAAATGGTAAAGTTAAAATTTTTATTAAAAGACAATGATACTCTACAATAAAATTCCAAAATACTAACTTCGAAAATGCCATTGTACTTTTGTAAAAAGTTCAAATTTTCTCTTGATTAATGGTTAACTTACTTATTAAAATAATTTTTTTTAAAAAAAGTAATGATCGTTTTGATAAATACACCAATCACAACCCCTTAAAACTTTAACCTTTGTATTTTGAGGGGTTGACAAACCTTATATATAGTAAGATACTAGGGTGAGCCCACTAGTTGATGGAATAGTATAAGCCTAATGGCCCAGATTGAATCTGGGCTGATCTGACAGTCGGGAATGTATATCGGTAATACAATTTTAACAATTTTTATATAAATCAAAATAGCACGAAATTTGGAACATAAACTCTTATCAACAATAAAAATATTTGAGGAATATTTTGGTCAATTTAATTTATAATAATTATGTTTTTAAAATTTTTATTAGATTCTACTGTTCTTGAAGAATAGATGCTCTAAAATCAATATGAGATATTGGGCTTACACTGTTCCATGAGTCCATGGGCTGATAGGAACTTT
>NW_006498404.1:8097384-8140126 GCF_000471905.2 Amborella trichopoda
GTACGTACGTACGTACGTACGTACGTAACGTAACGTAACGTAACGTAAGTAACGTAAGTAAGTAAGTAAGTAAGTAAGTAAGTAGTAGAGAGAGAGAGAGAGAGAGAGAGAGAGAGAGAGTGTGTTTAGGGGGCACCTACATCAAGGATTTGCAAGTTCTCGTTCTCTTGTTTCACCAGAAGCTTTTCATTAAACTGCTCAATGAAGTCTACTTTCTTATTACGGTGAAGCAAGTGGTGGAAGGATTTCAAGACAGTCCCATCCTCGATGGAAATTATCTTTAATGGTACGTGAGAAGCAGATCGGTTATATATTAACAGCATGATGCCAGGGCTGTTTGCAGCATCAAACCATCAATCAATTATATAAAAAGTCAAATGAAACCATCTTAATGTCCACTCATGTACGAGTGCATGTGCTTGTAATTGTGTGTATGTGTGAGAGAGAGAGAGAGAGAGATACTCATATGTGTGTGCATGTGCTTGTGTGCACAAGAGAAAAGGGTGGAGTGTTTTGAGGGAGGGGTGGGGGGGGGGTGATGTAGATGATAACCTGATTTTAATCTCCTGAACATTTCTATCGGATATAGAGTATAGAAAAGAATAGTTCTTAAGATCAAAAACCTTGTAAATCCTGCAAGTGAAGAGAATGTAGAAAAGGGAGTGTTAGATTGATGCCAAAAACTAAATGTCAGACTTGTCAAAACAAGATTGCATGATTCTTAGAGAGAGAGAGAGAGAGGAAATTTTGATTGCAAGTATAACATGGAAAGGATTTTAACTACCCATCCTGAGCTGAATATGTTAATACTTTTCCATTTACATCATCGAATTCCACAAAACCAGGCCACTTTAATGATTCTGTCTCAAACAAAGCAAACCCAGCATCCAACTGATTCCTCCTAATATATCTGCGGAGTCCCAGACAAAAATGGATATCAGTAAAGGAGATTCAAGGAATGAAAATCTCAAAGATCAAATGGATGTAGTATCTCACTCTATGGGTGTGGTCCTGCATTTTAGGGAACTAAAACAATCTGAAGCATAGACTGATACTGTAATAAGTGACTCATTGTTCTTGTTATAGAAAAGGCTTCTGATGACTTCATCCGGGCTTATATTCAAGAAGCATATCCTTTCATTAGTAGCTGCATTGAGAAAAAGTGGAGATGAGACAATCCAGTTCATTATGCGTAAAGCTGCAGTAGTCTTCTAATCTAGGGAAACAGTACCATGCACACCAGGAGTGTATGGTATACCATATAAACCATGGGGACATCCACAGCCCGTTCCAAATGATGGGCAGCATTGTCTGGCTGTGAATGCCCATCATCACAATCCAGAATTAATCCCTACCACCTGTTCTAGGAAAAGAGAGTCAATGTCCCCAAGGTGTACCATATACCATAAATTGGTCAATTTTTTTCTTTTTTGAAACTCATAAATCGGTCATTAATCTCATAAGATATGAGAAATCACGAGGGGAAAGTCCTTACTCCGACTAAATGCAGCACATAGACCAGATTGGGCCAGGGCAAATATCACATCCTTAGCTGCAACAATCTCTATGATCTTCGATCTTTTCTTGAGAAACTGTAATATCAGAAAGAACTGAACTTTTGGATCATGTGTGTCAAACTCTTCCTGCAATTCCAGAGACAAGAAAGATTAATAACTTGCAGGTTTTATAACAATTTACTAATTCAACAGAGCAAACTCAAGCTCAAAAGACAATGCATGCAACACGAGACCCAAATACACATTGGATACTGAAATTTGTCATCAAGTTATGAGCCCAGTGTCCTGTTTAGAAACAAAGAGTATGCCATATGCCACTCATTTATTGTCATCAGAGTGACATCCGTAGTCTGTTCCCAATGACAGGTGGCAGAGATTGACCGCAGTTCTTAGTGACATTCACTTGAGTAAGGTTAATCATAACTACCTATTGAGAATAGCCTTGGAGATCCTTGTAGTGATTCATATACCATACACCACCTGTCAGTGGCATACTTTCATATTTGGAAATGCCCCCCCCTTTCACTATAGCATCTATGATTGTCAACTTCCATAAAATAAGTTATAAAAGAAAAGGATTTCTAAAGCGCAGGTCTCAGAATGTTGTTCAATGATTAAAAAGGAAAAGATAGTTCACATTTTTGTTAGGTAGAATGACCATCTTAATGCGTAAGACAGTTTCGATACTTAAAATTCCAAGTTTCCAGATGAAAATGACAACTGTATGAATGCATTCCCATGGTTATATAAGTACCATACGCCTATAAGGTCAGCAGCAAGGATAATGATAAAGGATAACAGTTACACTGGTAAAAAAGGGAGCTCCATGGATGCATAAATTAGCAAATTATCACAGCTTGCAAGTCATAATCTAGCCCCACCTGAGGACCAAATGAAGACATGGAATAGACATTCATCAAAAGGTTGGATCTCCACTTAAGTCAACCAAAAGAGGAAACAAACCAAATAGTTTCTGCAAAGGGCCAATTATACCCTGACATGTCCATTCTGGGATGTTCACCTTGACATGGGCCAACAAGTGGTCCATATGCGTTGCATGTAACGCGTTTTAGAAAAGGAGTGCTCACAGACCTAATAGACATGCTGACTTTTGAAATATGGATACTTCTTTTCCTCTTAGAAGATATAAATACAGGGTAGACCGTTTCAAAATTAAACAATTTATAGTATTTCTGGATCAACTTAAAATGGTAAATAAACCTGATATGTTTTGGGGGGACAAACTTCAAGAATCAAACCCTTGACCTCCTGGTTACAAAACAGTCGTCTCTGGCACTAGGCAAAAGCCCAAGACCGAAACATAAATAGGAAGAAATAATTAACTAAAGAGGAGTACAGGGGAAACATAGTCACAATCATCAGAAAGGAATTCTGATAGCATGCTATCAGGTGGGTCCTTTTTATCAGGAAATTTTCAGAAGTTTACTGAGTCCAATACATAAACTTTATACATTACTTCTTTAGTGAAATAACATTTTTTATCCAATATAGGTAAATTACCAAAATTATCTTAAAATGAACATCATTTAGACCACTGACTGGGCTCTGGGCTCAGGTCTCAGCCAGGTTCCAAGCCGAGTCATATAAACTCTGCTTCATTGAGTCTAATTACAACTCCGTGACTGTATAGAAAGATGGGTATAAAATTGACCAAGTCAGGCAAGTCTCGAGATAAACCATGAGACTGTGAAGTTCCCAGTCGACAAGGATGAGTCCCATGTTTAAACACCAAAATTTAAAAAACTGATCAATATATCAAAAAGGATTCATTTTTTATTGGTGTCAGTCTTTGTTACAACGACATATGTCTCGGGCACGTTTCAGCATGGCTGAAACGCACAAATGCCTGCCATGCAGCTTGATACATCAGACACCATCAGACACGGCTTAAATGTATGAGGCTCTTTCTTAAAGAAAATCATGTTACACAATTGGCATGTGTACCACCACCCATGTGTCAGACATCCAAATCTCGGCGTGCCTGCAATAGACATGCCTTTTTATAACTCAAGACACATGTGTCTATCACTAAGACATGCATGTCGATAACTCTGGACACATATTCATCACAAAGACATGCATGTCGATAACTCTGGACACATATTCGTCACAAAGACATGCCATGTCCACAATTCCGGATACACATCTATGAACACATGAGTCTTTTTTTTTAAGTTAATTTTATTATTACAGTTACAGAGTAATTTTTTTACATAAATATAATATCGATAGATAGGCATTTGCATCAACACGTTGGGTCTGACACACTGCACTAAGGAGAGCTGCATCAGATTGTGTCTGAGGCACATGCAGACATGCATGTCTATGTCCTTGAACACGGGTACTGATGAGTTTATTAAAAAAAAAAAAATGAGATTCTGAGTTTAACTAGGGGGGGGGTTGTGGGCTCAAGGAGATGCCAAGGCAGCATCATACAGGATCGTAAAATTCATACTTCCTATGTCTTGAATCTCGTTAAAGATCGTCGTCAAGCCCCAAGGAGGATCAGCCTCCCCCTTGGCCCCCATAAATAACATTCAAGCCTATCAGCTTCCATGACAATGAGCCTCCTAAGATTTGACAACCAACCCAGAACCCCATAATTGGGGCTCTCAAGTATCTAAAGAGGAGTCACAATGCTCAAGGGACACCAAAAGGAAAACTGGCGTCATCCAATCAACACCCATTAACAGTCCTACCATCCCTCTACCCCCATATTGCCCTTTGAGTTACCGTTACGTATGAAACAATAATAGGTCAAAGGCATCATATATCAAAACAGCATCTGCTGTGATTACATTCTTTATCTAGGATTTCTTTATCCACTCACAGCACACACCTGCTAACCTAAATTTCTTTTCAAATTATTCTCAAAAATTATTTTCCAATCATGGGGGCACCCCAAATGCTATTTGATGACATGATGAATCTTGATTTCCATGAACATTTATTTGCTTAAGCAACTTAGCCACCAACCAATAATCTTAAGTAATCCATATCCATGAGCTAAACCGTCAGTGTTGCAGATGCCAGGAGACCAATGAAGAACTCTTTCTTTTCCTTAACTCTATAACTCTGTCACAGGACCTGGCTTGCTCAATGTAACAGATGTTTAAATTTCTAGTGCTGGTATAATTCCATTATCAAACGATTAACCATCCCCTCCCCCCCCTTCGTTCTTCTTCTCTTGTGTGCAGGATGATTCATGTAAACGTGCATACATGAGGATGCATGCATGTATAGATTTAGCTTTGTCATGGCCAAGTGCATGCATGTATACAATACAGGCACAAATGTGATGGTGAGCATTCATGCATACATCCATCCAAATATCCACATACAAAGTTATGTGAACATACACACATGACCAGAAGCGCGTAAACTTACACTTATATAAGTCGGTACAACTCATCTTCTAACATTTCAAGTAAAAGGAATACATCAGTATGAGTGAAGGGCGCAGGTAGGTAAATTCACATGACATGAATCAAACAGCATCAGATTCTTTAGATGTCAGAGCATATAGTAACTGACATGAAAGGAGTAGTTATCATCTCAAAGATTATACACGCACTTGTAAGCATGCTAAGTAAAGAAACATTATAGAGGATATTTATCCAAAAACCTGTAAGATATAATAGCAAGAGTCATTAAATATGGAGGGTTTTTTCTTCAAAAATTGATGAATTTGTCTTCCTAGCCTACATGCAAATCAACAAATGAAATAAGAGTCCAATAAAAGTGCATGTAATCACTTCCAAAGCAATTAAAATCTTTCAAATAAAGTAAATGACCACATGAACTAACTGCAAATTAATAGTGTAAAAAGGCACTTCTGTAGTCTACAATAAGTGAAATAAGTCAACAGACTAAGTGATAGACAAATATTCAACAAGGTCGCATATATTATTCAAGTAAATCAAGAGAACCTCCATCTTATTATTATAAAAAAACCAACTCCAAAATTCTGAAGTCAAAATAGTAGAAGTTCATCCAAGCATGCTGCCACAACTTTTTTCCTGATTGATACAAGCTTTGAAATTTTCTGATCCCTACGAAATCCTTTAGACATTCATGGACGTAGATTCCCTTGCCAAAGAAGGCGTATCAAGATCCAATCTTCTTATTACCAGACCACTCTCAGTGCCACCATCTTGAAGATAAAATTTTGTTCCACACTTTTTACACGAAAATCGACACATACACCAGATATTTTGTTTCTTGACATTTACACATGGAAAATTGCATCTTTCTCATCATTAATACAAAGAATTATTCATTAAAAAAAAAGGATGTCCAGAAGAAAACAAGAAAAAATGCAGAACCAACAAAAAAGAGGATGGAAACCCAAAAGGTGCCTCAACAAAGTCCTTTTCATCAGCAAGAAGATCCCAATAACTTTAAAGTTTCACATGATAGTATTAGACAATTTTCTTTTAAAATTACATCTCATAGTCAACACCTCACAAGAACTCAGTGAGCTTATCGCCCTGACCATCCATAATCTAATGCAATACAATGATGTCCAGAAAACACATAAATAATAGTCAAATATCAAAAGAGAAAATGTCATCCTTTCAACATAAACCGGTCGAACTTCCTCATGCCATCAAACACCGATGCCTTTTTCCTTTTCCATTTATATATATTTTTATACCATCAAAGATTCTGCATGTGAAACTACTAAAACAAATGCCTTATATAATCATAGAAGGAAGCAGATAGAAAAGCAACACTATACTCATGCAAATTAATAACAGCAATGAAACACATGCATTCTATCAGAACCATATTAATCAAAACTCAACATGAAACAGAAGAAGAGCCCTAGTCAAACAACACAAAACAGGAAAGCATATAACAATTTAAAAATCAAATGGACCACCAATAACCACCAATCAGAGACTACAAGGAAAAGAAGATTCCTGATGAAAAACTGTCGACCCAAATCCTAATTTCAAACCAAACAGAGGACATGAAATGCTCTGAAATGAACAAAGTAAACTCAACAACTTACAGTAAGTCTTTATCATTGATGGAAATAAAAAACTAACTTAATGTAGTACAACTCTAACCAAAATGATGCCGAATACAAAAACAAGTAATGCATTTGATGGGACAATAAACTGCACAAGGTCCCATATTCATGAAATGGAGGCCTACTTATGGAACCACATAATGCTTCTATTAACAAGTTCAATTACAAATTAGAAAACCCTATCCAAGAAGAATAAACCCTAACACTAAATATAAATACCAAGGGGGACAACATTAATGTTTCCTTCAACCCACTCAATCAGAAGTTTAAAAAACGCCAAAAAATTATCCAATCCAACAGAAATCAAAGCGGAAAGCCACCAATACTTTCATTAAAAAATTGACCAGAAATCATAAAATCCCTACAAACAAGATTAAACCCTAATCCCTATGAGGTTGTACAATCAAGAATAATAATTCAAAATCCATCGCCTTCAAAGTAATTTCATTACATGCAGAAAAAGCTAACAAAACTTCAAATTTTAAAGCAAGTGTTCAAATGAAAAAAATAAAAAAGAAATTCCAACAAGCAATATCAAATCCTAAACCCAATCAAACTTTCTCATAAAAAAAAAACCAACAATGATCCCAAACCCATAGAGAACATGCACTATATGCACAGAAATACTAAGAAAACACTCAAATCAAAGTGATCATTCAATGTAAAAGAAAACTCAGTGGAGAGAGAAAACCTGGAGTTGGAAGTTCCTAAACTTCTCTTGAACATTCGAAGCACTGGACCTAATACCCCTGAATCCTCCAATTTCTCGACGCTGAAGCTTCCTCACAGAGTTGAGAAAACTGCTAGGGCGCTGTTGCCTCTCTGCCGTTACCCTAAGGCGAGGCCTTGCAGGAATCTTCTTCTTCTCCATAATTGCCCAAAAACAAGGGCACCTAAAAAGCTAGAAACTCACTAACACAGGAACCAGAAACCAATGACAATTACGCCAGTGGAAAGTAAAAACCCTACGAAGAACAGGATAATTAGGGCAGGTGAAAACTATTGAAAATTAGGGCCCACGAGAAGAGGAACGGATTGCTGGTTCTCCCTTCGCCATTAAAGTGGTCTAATGGAGAGAGCGGAAGAGAGAGCAGCGGGAGGAGGGAAATCAAGAACACGAACGAAAGAGACAAACGCGCGATTAAATAGTTCAGTCCCAGGTGTAAGAATTTTCGCTTATGGGGAGAATAAATTGGGTTGGCAAATGTTTTCGTAGGGCTGCAGCCCTATCAAAACAAGTAAAGCCTCGCATCCAAACTCACATAAAATTACACATGTAGTGTTCAAAAGACCTTCCAATCGATAATATCAACCTTAATCATTATAAATATATATATATTTCAAGCTCTAAAAGTAGTATATATATTGTAAGACTACCGTTTATTTTTGGGCGCAGTTTGGATACGGATGCATCCCTTGATGTAGAGGTAAGGTGTATCTTCAAATTTTATCATGGTAAATAATTTTGATGTAAAATGTTTTTAGGATTATCTCAAAATCTATTTTTATATCTAGTTATAAAATTTTAAATTTGAAAAATGGTTAAAATCAAGTAGATCTATAAATATATGAAAATTTTGAAAATGGACGGTGTAGATAACATGTTGTAAAATACACTATTTTTTAGACTCTTTTTGTTTTTCATAGTCATACATCTCGATGTCGAGATGATCAATCAAAGGGTTTTTCAACATTAAAACTACTTTTTCCGATGGATTTTTGTTCTACTTTATAAGGTAGCATCCATATATAAACTTTTTCCTTTATTTCGTCTTAAAAATAAGTGTTCATAAATACATAAGATCTGCACCGTTTTTAGAGCTTCAAATTTTTGAAATTAATTTTAGTATTATCATGAAGATTTCCAATGTCCAAAGTGCTTTTCCGATAAAGACTCAAGGTGGGGATTTACTTTATTTTATAAAGCACATGCCTTATAAAAACTGCATCCAAAGATATCATACTCCTTTAGGAGTATATTGTCTATTTATTCCCTTAGATAAAATCCTACCTTAGATTAATTTTAGTTTCCTAAATTCTTGAGATATAATCTTTTCAACTCATAGATTAACCTCAATAAGGAAATTTTTCTAATTGTGCTATCTACCCACTTGAAAAAAAAACAAAGTATCTCAAAAATTTTTCCTAATTATGATGTTATCTACCCACTTGGAAAAAAAGAAAAAGTATCTCAGGATTGAATCGAGACTGTCCAATTTTTACAGGATTAGATCTAAGTGTTAAAAAACTCCAATTTTATTTTATTTTTTAATAATAATCATTTAGTGATTCTTAGGTGAATTCCACAATTTAAAATTGAAAAACAAATCTCTCAAGTGGGTCTTCTAGCGAGGGAGTAAATATAGACTATGCTCCCAAGGGAGCATAATATAAGGTGCCCATAAGTGATCCCACTAATGTAAGTGGCTTGGCCATTTATTTAATTGAGATTATCAAGCATGCATCCACATGACCATGCAGTAAGAAATTGGGAAATCACGCATCACTGGAAAAGGATAATGACCAAAAAAAAAAAAAAAAATAAGCAATAGCAAATGACAATTATTTCCAATCGTTGGATGGGAAATCCATGGATAAGGCTGTGCCTTTCACTATAAAATTTTCTTCATCAGTCCGATTTTATATCGGACTAGCTTGGGGTGTTTGTCATCTTTATATAAACTGTAAAATTTTAATCAGAGCAAATTACGCTAATATCCGTTATAGTTTCCTTTATTATGGTTACACCAAATAGTTTCTGTTATTACATCCCTGTACGTTTTTTTCATCTCATAATAGAATGTTTTTTAGAAAGATTACTTTACCCTTTTTCGGGTGTTGAACAACCGAATTCAAAGGTTTTTTGGTTGCTCAACAACCGAAAAAGGGATTAGCTCGTTTAAACTTCCCGCTATGGTTTTATCGAAATATTTTGAATTCAGGTTTTCAACAACCGAAATTACAACTTTCGGTTGTTGAACAACCAAATTTACAATTTTCAGTTGTTCAACAAATGAAATTATGCAGGGCTCGTTTAAAATTCCTGGATTTGTTTCTTTTGCTTCATCGGTCTCATTCCCCCCATTTCTGACTGTCTCTTACCTTTCTGACAATCAAAACAACATATTTAGATTTGGATACAAGTATTTGGACGGATCATAACTGCATTTGATGCATTTTGAGGGCATTTGACGGATTTCTAATATGTAGTAAAGGTATGTATAATCTGATTTCTTGTTCGATTTTTAGAAGTTAACATTGTATATGATTATGCTTTAGGGTTTCATAGTTGAGTAGAAGCAGTCGATTTAGGGTCTATTTGATGGATTTTATAGATTCTTTAATGACAATTTGTTTGAGTTATAGTTGGGATTTTTAAAAAGTTCAATTATTTGGGGTTTGTAATAACTGTAAATTTGTGGTTATTTTTAGTTCTTGAATATTATACATGACTTATTGAGTTATGTTTATTTTTTATTTATTGTTTAAGAATTTTTAAATATGGGGCTACTGAGAACTACAAATTTGGAGGTTTTATTATAACTCAAAATAAAATAACCTGCAATTTGAAATCAATAGCTTAAGATAGCTAAATGTGTTGTTGAATGTTGCCTTTGTATTTGAAATCGTATAACTTATGCTATATTGGATTTGCAATTTGAAATGAGTAGTATATAACTGAAAATTTTGGGGTTTATATGTAGTTGAATGGGTTTGTGTTTTGTGACTGTATATAAATGAATCCATCTATAATTTGAAATCTGTAGCTTTATATCACACCCTATGTTATTGGATGTTGCATTTGTCTTTGAAAATGTGTGAGTTATGCTATGTTGGACTTGTAATTTGAAATGAGTAGCTTAATACAGATTGTTGGATGTTACTCTTGGTTGTTGAATGTTGTTGTCTGTATTTTGTTGTAATTAACATTTGGGTTATAATAAATGCAAAAAATAGTAGTTGTCTTAATTCTTCCCCTTTGAACCAATATCTTAGTTGTCTGAAACGGTGCCTCAGTTGCTAATTTCTTTGATTTCTCATAGTGGTACGGGCTTATAATGAATGGGTGTGGGTTGTGTAAGTTGAAATTTCTTATAGCATATATTTTGAATAGGTACATAGATGGTACATAGATGAATAGGTACATAGATGGTATAGAACACTGTTTTGGTTATCATATAAGAACACAATTTTTGCATTCATTACTTCATGCCCATTCCATTGTTAGTGATATATGATTTACTGATATATGGATTACATACGAGTTGCAAATGTGTTAGTAACTCCATTTATAGTTTGGCTTTCTATTTACCTTGAACATTTTGCAAATGCTTGTGGGTTTAGTAGGTAATAAATAACTTTATGCATACTATATGTAAATATGAGTCATATTTGATATGTAAATTTATTATCATATTCTTTTATTAGAGTAATATTCTATATGCAAATGCATGATGAGTTATTTTTGTCTCGATTTCAGTGAATTGAGTCGTGTCCATCCAGAGGGGGGATACCCAGGAGATCATCAGGACCCTAGTTTGCTATAGCTTCACCCAAAATATTCATATATTTCATATGGGAAGGACATGTATATGCATATATTCGTCTGCTCTTTCCATTAGTTTGTTATTTTTGAATAAATTGTAGTTTGTTTCAACATCATATGAGGATTACATGTGTATATTTATTGTGACTCATATGTTTTCTATTTGTTGTATTCCAGGAAAAACAGAAAATTAGAATCAATGAGAAGACTTTTCAATTGAATGATTGACATCTAACAAATGACCAAGTTCAATCAGTGAACGCGTCTGGGTTGGGTGCTCTATCTATCATCCAACTAGGTCGAATTGATCATCCTTAGGTTGCAACCAATGCAGAGAGGTGGCATTCCGAGACAAATTCATTCCATTAATACATTCAAATTGGTGAGATGATACGAACTTTATTTGATGTATATGAGCTTTTAGGACTGGCTGTAGATGATGAGCCTATTACATGTCGTCTTATTACTGACCTCCGGGAGTTCATAGAAAACAATTTGGGTATAGTCCTCACTGGAGCCAACCTGATAACCATGAAGTATTCATGGTTGAAGGAAAATTTTAGGCAATTGCCACCTGATGCAACCCCTGTGGAAGTACTCAAATATACTTGAGCCTATCTGCTCTTCCTTATCAGCGTTACTATTTTCGTTCATGCGTCAGTTGAAACAGTGCCAATGAGATACTTGCAATTCTTTGAAGATAATGACGAAGCTGGGAGATATACTTGGGGTGCTGCGGCCCTCGCATTTATTTATCGATCCCTTGGAAACTTGCACTTTCAAGCGAAGATATTTTAATGGTTCAGCCAATCTTATGCAGGTAAATTTAATTTTTGTGTAGACATAAGCATAATCGTTTAGATTACTTAGAAATAATATTTATTACTTATCATATCTTGATATAATGCATTGTTGGTCTTATGAGCATATTATGCATATGAGGCCCATACCGCATAGTATCTCTCCAAATATGCCTAGGGCAAAAAGATGGGAGCCACCAAAGAACTATTATAGCAATCCACATAACCTGATGCCTCCCATTAGACAAGAATTCGATAACCTCCTACCTAATGAGGTTAGTGTGTACTTTAACATTAATTACTTTCAATTGTATTAAAGTATTTATAGTTTTTATTGTTGATTGATTGTCGTATGTGTGATTACATATAATATAATAGGTAATATGGAATCCCTATTTCAACCCTGATGAAACCATTTCAGAAGATAGACATCAGGCATTCGAAACTGCAAAGTACATAACAAAGCTTATCTTTGACGATATTGCCGAGCTGTACATGTCATATCGTGTTTGTCGACAATTTGGAGCTAAACAGGGCATTCCAAGAAATCTCACTTCTGTTGGTAAGAGGTCTAGTAGACATATTGGGCAGCAAGATTAACGAAATGTCAATTCAGATAAAATTCATAATTAGTTGTTTCGCCATGATTACATGATAGCATACATTGAAATCGATACTGTCAATGGGTTGCCCTCAGAGGAGTACAAGGCCTGTTACAGCCGAGTGTCTCATCATATCATACATAATGTCTTTAATCCACCAAAAGACATATTACAACCTTAGGACCAAGAAGAAGAAGAGGTGGTTCATGCACATGAATCACAGTATATAATGAGACCTCGAGGATATGAAGATCAGTTGTTATGTTTATATTAACCTAGAATTATTTTCGCTTTGTACTTGCCTATCAGTTGGTATGTTTATATTAACCTACAAATTGTTTTTTTAGGTTAGTGTAGTTCAGGCCAGTACAACCATGTTAGCAGAGGCACTTACACTTAGACAGAAGTGGTATCCTGAAGTTTATAATCGCGTTAACAACACATTTGAAATGTTGTCTAAGTTTGTGCCTGTCGGCATGGTTGATATTGAAGCCATGATGGAAATTTTACAACGTCAAGTTAATAATGAAGCTGTACAAGAAGAGGGCGGAAAAAGATGTAGTGGGTGAAAGTAGTTGGCCTGCAGAAGACTTGGCTCCATCCACACAACCTACAATTGAAGAGCCCAAAAGACATAACACATGAAAGAAGCAGTATCAGCTGAAGAGAAGGCCGCCAGTGTAAATGTCTTATTTGGCAATGTAATGGTCAATGAATATATTTGTAATGTTATGAAAAGATAATGTATTGGCCATTGAATGTAATGGTCATTGAATACATTTGTAATGTATTGAATACATTTGGTAATCTATTTGGACTGCTTCATGGTTCCTTGTGATCAGATTCATAAGTAATTGAATGAGTTTGCACCAGCATTGCTAAATATACTTCAAAATTCCATTCCAAGGTGACTTTCATACTTGTGCTGAAATTAATTTATGTAGTTCATTATTTGGGTGCTCCAACTAGAGCCAAGACATTGATAGGTTTTGATATTTTAACATTTTACATATGTTGCATGAACAATCTAAAGCAACAAATTTACATTCAAATTGAATGTGACGAAGATAACATTCAGAAGCCCGTTAAGCATATTCAATAGCCAGCTCCAAAACGCTATGATTGATTGTTTATGGATCATTTTGGTTTGATTCGGTAGTTCTTTGATAATCTAGGGTTCCATTTTATTGATCCTTTATTCTCTGATAATATAGGGCTTCATAATATTGTTGTATGAATCTCTCTTTTTCATTGTTTCATTGTTAATCTCTGTTGGGGTTCCATTTTAGCCACGTTTCTATATCCTTTATAATGCCCCCAGGGTTTAAAAAAATACCGAGTAATCAGGACTCGCCCGGTTCGACTCGAAAATCACCATAGAACGAGTCGGTTCCACACATAAAACGGGCACCGCCCGTGTCTAGAGAGAATTGGGCGGTTTTAAACGATTTTAAACAGTAAACCGCCCGATGACATCATCAACCGGCGGTTCTGACGTCATCACTCCGATTCTACACAAACACGTGTAGATGTCACCACTCCGACATGGACACGTGTAACAAATCACGTGCCACATATCACGTGTGAGGTTGCCCCAATGTTTCCGCGAGCATGCCTTATTTCATATTACATAGGTATTTATATAGCAAAGTTGAATACCCATCATTCGAAGTGGGATAATTTCTAAACATCATTAAATGAAAACGGAATGTAAATATATTATATTAATCAATAACTTATAATCACATGTGGCGAGGTGACGTGATGGTTATGACCTCTGCTATTTCCTTTGATGTCCCAAGGTCGAATCCCCTTGGGCGTTACATATTTTTGTAAATAATATAAAAGGCATAAAAAAATGAAAAATAAAAAAGTTATTTTTTTGTATAGCAGTTAATTTTTGTTGTATATAGTGGTATAATTATTTTTGTAAATAATATAAAAGGCATAAAAAAATAAAAAATAAAATCATGTAATGTACGCATTTTATTAATTTTTACATTGATAACCAAATCTTTTATTTTATTTATTAATTTTTACATTATAAATCATATAATGTACTATTTTTTTTACAGTTGTCAATAATACATTTTAAATTAGATAATATTATAACATATTTTTAATTTGTTATTATTTGTCTAATAAAATAATTATAAAATATAAACTAATAATTATAATTTCAGTATATAATATTATAATTAGTTAGGTTGTAATAATTTTGGATTATAGTTAGTTAGGCTGTAATAATTTGGGTTTTTTTAGCGGATTAGGGTTTTTCACCAAAACGAGATTTTAATGGCCATTGTTCATTGATTTAGTCTACTCTTTATAATAGTCCATGTATAATTATATATTTTATCCATGATAATTCTATGATTTTTCTTTTATGTGATGCAAATTTAATGGTTAACATAAGTTTATACAGGGAAAGAGCATCTCAATATTCACAAATTGATGAAAAAAATGAAAGTTAATAAAGTAGTACCCTCATTTCTTATTGGATTCTTAAAAGACAATATTTATAACGAATTTTAATACTTTTTTTGGAATTGTTTTAAAGCTTAATCCGACTGATTCAGACGATTCCCGATCTGGATCGTCGATTCGCCGATCTGGATGAGTTTTTGAGATGCCCGATCCGGGTCACCGATCCGCTTTTTAAACCACTGACTATCCCAATAAAGCCATGTTTATATATCCTTTGTTCTTGTTTCTCTCTTTCTCTCTGCCCTTGTTTCATGTTTTATTAGCTTTTAGATTTTTCACTCTAGCATTGATTACTGTTTTGTTTGTGTTTTATTTGAGGAAAAAGTTTATAGAAGGTTGCAACCTCAAAAATCCATCGAAAAGGTTTTTTCAATGTTAAAAACCCTTTAATTAATCATCTCCACGTCGAGATCTATGAATATGAAAAAGGAAAAAGATTTTAAGTCTTAAAAATAGTGCATCTTGCAACACATTATCTAGACTGTCTATTTTCAAGATTTTCATATGTTTATAGATCTACTTGATTTAACCATTTTTAGAGTTTAAAATTTTATAATTAGATATGAAAAGAGATTTTGGATAATCATAAGAATTTTTTAAACCAAAATCACATGTTATAATAAAATTTGGAGGTACACCTTAATTGGATTGTTTAAGATTGCAACCTTATAGAAACCACACCCTTTATATAATGGGTTTTTGTTTTCACTTTTAACCGAATTGTTCCTTTCATGTTTTTGATGATGCTCTAGTGATCAGGTTTTATGATGAATTATCTTATCGGAAATGTTAGATAATTGTTCCTTTCATTTTTCACTCTAGCATCTCTTACCTCAAAGATGTTTGTTTGAATTATCTAAGAATTTTTATAGACAAGTTTTATGATGAGAGAGAACCTATTAACAGGTCGAGAAGAAACTAATGAAACAGTGCTTGTTTTTTTTCAATTGGCGTGCTTTGTTGCTGATGCTCATTGCATGGTTTGCTACTAGAAGATTGGTACTTAAATTTAATTCTTTTGATATTTTCTTTGAGATATTCACTTCAGCGGGCATCAATACATTCACTTCTTCTTCTTCTTTATTTTTTAGGAAATGGGAAAGTTGTTGGGATTTTTTTGGTTGAGGATAAAATTCACTTCTTTCTTTATCAGTCACAAAGAAATATTTGAAGCATTGTGTCGGCATAGGGAATTAAAGGCAATTTGGCGCACAAAATGTGAAAATTTATGAGAAAAACTTGTTATCATCGAGTTCATACTTTCATAATTAGTTAACGTAGATTGCTTGAGCAAAAATTGCTGGTTATTTGTGTCAATGGAAAACCCATGATTGCTTATGCTTGAAAATTACAACTTAGGTCCAAGGCACTTTTTATGAGAATTAATTTGATCGAATGTTGTTTGATTTGGGTGGACAATAAAAATGGATTCATAACCACTATGCAATGTGGAGACCCCTTGCTTATGAGGGAGATGTAATTTTGTGTTAGCTGAGAAGTTAACCTATTGCAATGGAAGGGTGGAGACCATGTCTAGTATGTCTTATCTTGGCACTGAGGATTTTCTTTCTGGGGTCAGTATATTCTCAACAAAAAACATGAAGCATGTAATGGATTGGTACAACCTATTTTGGATGAAGAGGTATTGAGAGAAAGAATCATAATTCAACCTATAAAAAGTACCGAAATATATGATCTGAACTGTCTAATATATTTCTTACATTACAGATAACGTATTTCCAAAAATATATTTTATTGGTCATGTATTAATATGGAATCATCAACTTATTGAATCAAGGGCTAAACTGCATTAATCGCAAACAACCAAAACCTGGTTTTCATCTTCATGGTGCGAAACAGGATAAAATACTAGCTTTTTTAATATACTGGGTCCTTCAATAGCCTGCCAAACAGCATTGTGCTCAAAACCATCTTTTATATATACTAGAATCAACAAAACCAGGTATTGAAAAAAACTAGGATTTTTATATACAAGATCCCAAACGACCCATAAAGGCACTAGTGCAGTACTTGAAAGATTAGTCCCGTTCAAGTCATTCATATAATGACTTGATAAAAAGATCCCCATTACTGGAGAGCTCCCATGTGATTGTATAAGGTTTGTTAGGAAGGAAAAAGAAGTATCTGAGATGATAAAGCAAGTCCTCGCATTGATGCCCCATTACCTCATGTTACTCTCCAATGTCAAAGTCTTATATTCCATGAGGTATTCCAACCCAAGCTAGAAAGGACCTCCTTAAACATTATTATTTTCACAAGCAGCTTGGAACGATCAAGAGAACTGTAATTCACCAACAACATGTATATTTGTGTGTGTATACAAGTGAAGAACAATAAATAAACAGGCAAGTAAGCACCAAACATAAAGATTTAATGGAACAAAGCATTTTGCGTGGCTTTTTGTAACAAAATCCAAACAATCGTACAAGTCAAGGAATGACCATATGGTTCCGAATGAGTAATAAAATTGGATATGACTTTGAAATAGTGAGGTAATCTTATACTCCAAGAATCACAAAGTATGGAGTCTGTTATGTTGCATTACCAAAGTTCACTACAAGTTTAGGCTTGTGTATAGAAGCCTCATGGAATTTTGGAAAGTTGGACCAAATGGAAACCAATTTTTCTTAAATTTGGGGAGAAACCTAATAACATCATTTCAATAGTGCCTGAAAACAATCATTTAGTTTATGTGTTTTCAATGGACAATCAAAGTTTATCGCGATCCTAGTATAGGCGTAGGAACCTCTTGTAGCGAACTTCTGATTAGTGTTCTTAAGGATGTTCAAATGTCCCAAAATTAGGAAGGATGTTTAATGATAATGTTTTAAGTGGTTCTTTATGGTGAATCCTCAGTTCCTAATCATACAAAACTAGAATTAAATACTGTGGAAAACTTTCTAATCATATTTAGGGGTAAGAAACCCAATCTCCCACTTCTAATCAAATTAGTAGTCCCAGATCTATCATCGCACAAATTTGAGATCAAGTCGATTTAGGACACATCGGCCACCGCAGTTCTCATTGACATCAACACAAGCTGCATTAGCATAGACACTTTCCACGTTGACATATATGTGGTCCACATTAATGTCAAGGCGGTCCTCATTGCTGAGCAAACAAGGACTCCACTTGAATCAAGTTTTTTGTGGAGTACTTATGCCTAATCAAACTGGGTCTCTCATATTTTGAACAAAAATTTTCCAAAAATTTGACTGAGCTAAAATTGCTTGTCCTCAGATTTAAGTAATTGAAGAGTGGGAGATGTCATCATTTGCAGGTAGTTGATCCAAATTCTTTATTTAACAAAACTCAGTTTTTTGAGAAAATTTTTGGAATGAGAGGGAGTTTTATTAGAGAGACTAACACATACTGATTTTGGGATTTAATTTAAAAATTGAAAATTTCAAAATTAAAACATAAAAAATAGATTATTTTAATTTCAAAATTACATTTTAATATTTAATTTAGAAAAAGGTTTTTTCACCCGCTTATCATGTTGACTTTCTAATATCTAGAAGATAGGAAGTCAACTTTAAAAGAGAACTTTTTTGTTGGCTTTTGATCTATGTCAATACAATACCCACGTCCTATTGATCTCATGCTTTTGATAGTCCCTTTAGTACTTAATGTCTAGTATGTTCATGGTTGAAAAATGCCTATAAATATACCTCATCCCTTTGAATTGCTCATTGCTTCTTTTATTCATCCCTCTGTCCTATTTTCTAGTTAGAATTTCTTTTAGTTCTCCTTTAATCTCTTTCCTTCATTCTATTTTCTAGAGCACTGTCAGTTTCTATCTACTAATGACTAAAAATCAGAGTCAAGAGTCCAAAAGTTATGCATCTTCAAAAGTAAAGGCTCCTATCTCATCAACTAGACCAGAAGGAATTTCTCTGTCAGTTTCTATCTACTAATGGCTAAAAACAAGAGTCAAGAGTCCAAAAGTGATGCATCTTCAAAAGTCAAGGCTCCTATCTCATCAACTAGACCAGAAGAACAAATTCCTTTGTTGATTAGGTTTGTTGGTTCCTTTTAATCCTTCAAACTATTGGAGTTATGGCCTGGCCTTGACTCCATTTTTTTTATTATATTTCTTGGTCATAGTGGGAGTGATCCAGAACACTAGATTCATCAATTCTTTATGAATTGGTATATGACAAGTCCCAAAACCCCAAGTCATGATGCTCAGTGAAGGGCTTTAACCAAAACCAAAAGGTTTGATGGTCTTCTCTTGTCAGGGTAGTATAGTACGCCTCATGACTGTGTGAGCTTGGTATAGGTCTGAAAAATCTAAGAATATGTTGGTTATAGAGAACAAGTGAGTACAACCCTGTTTGAGAGGCCTAAGCTTAAAAGGACATGAGCCAAATACAGTCACAAAATGAGAAGTTGCTCTGACTCGATATGATTTGCTTGTCAAAGTTATACATATGTGCAAGAGAGAGGGCCCTGCATCCACAAAAGAACATGTACTTGGGAGTGAACCTGTAACCCACTGTTGATCAGGAAACCAGTCCACATATTAGGTCAGCTTTGATAAACCAAACATGTGCCCCCGCCAAAAATTGTTAGACACGGGTTTGTTGGGCCAACTTGAAAAAATATCTTGTGGTTCCAGGTCTAGCCTAGTGGAGTACTAAATTACCCAATCGATCTTTTGAAGATCTTAATTTTTTTATTTGTATTTTATTTAGATGCTAAACTGGACCATTAGGAAAATGACTGATAATGATTTATTATGATTTTTAAATATTTTTACAAATTTGTATTTGAGCAAAACTAGATTTCAAATTTTGTTTTCACAAAATTTCACCTAAGAACAAGCAGCACATGTGGGGGGCATCACACACATGGCCAATGTATATCATGTTGCCCTACGTGGCTACGACATCACTCCACACGGCTGGAGATGAAGTGGGCTGCCATGGGGTGCCATGCCCTCATGGTGTTTGGATGGGTGATTTATCTTGGTTATATATAATACAAATAAATTTTGGTATGTGTGAATGTTTGCACATCTATGTGTGACTTTTAAATTATTTTCTTTGAAATAAAGTATATTTATCCAATGGGATTTGAGATCAAATTAGATTTTTTTTAGTCACATGTAGGAACTATAATACCAAGTGTGTGAGTATGACACCACATGTGTGGAGTTTGACATTTTGAAAATTGGTTGTTTTCGATTTAAATTTCAAACTTTATAAAAAAGCAAGAGGGAGACCTATGTGAGTGGGATACCCCACATGTGTGCTTGTTTGATGAAATCATCATCATTGTTTTTAAAATTGGATGGTGATGATAAGTCATCTAAAATTAGGGTTTGGGAAATGAAAAGAATTCAAATTCAGTAGTGGGAAATTTGGAGATAATTAGGGTTGATTTGGTTATAGCTGAAATGGCTTAAGGTTGCAAAGAAATGGTTCGAGTTTAATCTTGTAGATGGTTTAGACTTGCGGGGAAGGTTTCTATACTTCCCCTACATCGTAGAAAATTTATGCTTCTCGTATTTTAGTCATTTTATTTTCTTGAAAATATTTTTTTATATTTTTCGCTAGTGCAAGTTTAATATAGGATTAGACATCCAAAATTTAGCGTCAAAATAGTTTATAGAAAAAAAGTTTAAAATAAAATAGTGTAGAGATGTGACATTGTGATTGGGGTAATCTTAGCTCTCTGTTCAGAATGGAGGGTTGGATAAGAGGAAGTACATAAGGTTTATGCTGTAGGGGAAGCATAGAAAGCTTTCCCTAGACTTGCACCACCAACCTATGCCACGGCCAGATCTAGATGCATGTCCTAGAGCAGTTTACGATGCCAACAACCATGAACTCCCACGAATGTGAGATTTGGATGTGCCCATTTTCAATAGGGTGCAGTTGGCATACAGATGCATCCGTAGGTGTAGAGGTAAGGTGCACGTTCAAATTTTATCATGGTATATAATTTGGTTGTAAAATGTTTTTAGGATTATCTCAAAATCTATTTTTATATCTAATTATAAAATTTTAAATTGTAAAAATGGTTAAAATCAAGTAGATATATAAACATATGAAAATCTTGAAAATGGATAATGTAAATAATATGTTGTAAAATGCACTATTTTTTAGACTTAAAATCTTTTTATTTCTCATAATCATACATCTCTCGATGTTGAGATAATCAATCAAAAGGCTTTTCAACATTAAAACTACCTTGTTTTAAGCCTTTGATCATTTTAGAAAGATGGGTTGCTTATGCGGGTTTCTATGAGCCAAACTTTGGTAGTTTCAAATGTTGCCTCTAAAGGATGGCCAGCAACATGCACATCTTCTTTTCCGTCCCCTAGTTCCTTGAAGGCAACAAGGTCAAAGCCCTTGCTAGTGTTTTCCAATGATGAGAGTGACTATGCGTATTCCATGGATAAGGACAAGTGAATGTAATATTTGATGGTTCAAATCGAAACCGGCCACTGGCGGATTTCGGTTTTGGCTCGTTTGAGCGATCCTGCGAGGTATTTAAAAAAAAATTATATAAAATCTCAAAAAATATTTATTTATAATGCATTTTGACAAATAAGGATCAAATCATATTTAAAAAAATATTTATTGCCAAGACCGTATTTCTATAATATGCAGGCCGATCGTATAGAAATCATATCCTTTTTTTACATTTATTTTTTTCACTAATTTTCCCTTTTTATAGATGTGCTTTGTTCAATCATGTTTTAAATATACATTTCATATTTAAAAAAAAAATTTATTTTTTTAAACATTTTTTTACCAACCGAAACTTACCCGGTTAGGCTAGTTTGCGTGATCCTACGGGACATTTAAAAATATTTATATAAAATCTCAAAAACTAAGAGATTTATTTGTAATGCATTTTTAAATTTTTTTCTTATTATTTGGACAAAGATTAAAATGTGTTTGGGCTATGAATACTTATTTGTACATTTTTTTCCATCTTTTTTGAAAAATATAAAAATGGCCATAGGCATAAATCGATTTTTTACCGAAAATTGTTTCATGCGGGCCGAATCGCATTTTTAATACATGTGGTCCAAAACTATAAAACATCCATCTTAAAGATGGATGCAAATAGGTGGTCCATCTAAAAACAAGTGTAACTAACGGTCCAAATGTTTTCTTAATAATACTTATTATTTCTAGTTTTCAAAAAATCATTTTTTTGCATATTCATGATCTCTATGTTAAAGATTATATATTCTCTAAAAATTAGGATCAAATTATATTTTAAAACTATATTTATTGCCAAGCCCGCATTTCTACAATATGCAGGCCAACCGCATAGAAACCCTGTCCTTTTTTTACATCCATTTTTTTCACTAGTTTCTGCTTTTTTTTTTGATGTGCTTTGTTCAATCATGTTTTAACTATACTTTTCATATATTTTTTACATGTTTTTGAGTTTTTTTAACACTTTTTTTGCCAGTCGGGTCTTGCTCGGTTAGGCTAGTTTGTGCGATCCTCCGGGGTATTTAAAAAACATTTATATAAAATCCTTGAAAAGAAGAGATTTATTTGTAATACATTTTTAAATGTTTTTTTTATTATTTTGACAAAGATTAAAAAGTGTTTGGGCTATGAATACTTAGTTCATTTTTTTCCATCTTTTTTGAAAAAAATTAAAAATGCCCCTAGGCTTACGAAAAATTGTTTTATGCATACTAGCGGTCCAAAAGTATAAAGCATCCATCTTAAAGAAGGATGCAAATAGGTGGTCCATCTAGAAACAAGTGCAACTAATTGTCCAAATATTTTCTTAATATACTTATTATTTTTAGTTTTCAAAAAATAATTTTTTATGCATATTCATGATCTCTATATTAAAGATTATATATTTTCTGAAAATTAGGATTGAATTATATTTTAAAAATATATTTATTGCCAGGCCGGCATTTCTATATTATGCAGGTCGACCGCATAGACACCGTGTCCTTTTTTTACATCAATTTTTTTCACTAATTTTCCCTTTTTTTGAATGTTCTTTCTTCAATCATGTTTTAAATATACTTTTCATATTTTTTTACATTTTTTTTAAATTTTATTTATATCTTTTTAATATTTTTTTTACCAGTCGGGACTTGCCCGATTAGACTATTTTGAGCGATCCTGCGGGCTATTTAACAAAAATTATGAAAAATCCCAAAAAAATAAGAGATTTATTTGTAATGCTTTTTTAAATGTTTTTTTTTTATTATTTTGACAAAGATTAAAAAGTGTTTGGGCTATGAATACCTTTTTGTAATATTGTTTCCATCTGTTTTTTGAAAAATATAAAAAATGCCCCTAGGCATAAATCAATATTTTATGAAAAATTGTTTCATGCGGTCTGCAATGCATTTCTACAATATGTGATCCAACAGTATAAAGCATCCATCTTAAAGATGGATGCAAATAGGTGGTCCATCTAAAAAAACAGGTGTAACTAACGGTCCAAATGTTTTCTTAATATACTTATTATCTTTATTTTTCAAAAAATATTTTTTTTTGCATATTCATGATCTCCATGTTAAAGATTATATATTCTCTAAAAATTAGGATCAAATTATATTTTAAATATATATTTATTACCAAGGCCATATTTCTATAATATGCAGGTCGACCGCATAGAAACCATGTCCTTTTTTTACATCCATTTTTTTCACAAATTTTCAGTTTTTTGGATGTGCTTTGTTCAATCAAGTTTTAAATATACTTTTATATTTTACTAAAAAAAATTTGTATTATTTTTAACACTTTTTTTACCAGTCGGGACTTGCCTGGTTAGGCCGGTTTGAGCGATCTTGTGAGGAATTAAAAATATATATATATATATATAATGCTAAAAAATAGGAGATTTATTTATAATGTATTTTTAAATGTTTTTTTTTATTATTTTGATACAGATTAAAAAGTGTTTGGGCTATGAATACTTAATTGTACGTTTCTTTCCATCTTTTTTGAAAAAATATCAAATATGCCCCTAGGCATAAATCGATTTTGTGCGGAAAATTTTTTACATGCGGACTGGATCGCATTTCTACAATATGCGGTCTAAAGGTATAAAGCATCCATCTTAAAGATGGATGCAAATAGGTGGTCCATCTAAAAACAAGTATAACAAATGGTCCAAATGTTTTCTGAATATACTTATTATTTCTAGTTTTCAAAAAATAATTTTTTTTGCATATTCATGATCTCCATGTTAAAGATTATATATTCTCTAAACACTATGATCAAATTATATTTAAAAAGTATATTTATTGCCAAGCCGGCATTTCTACAACATGCAGGCTAGCCGCATAGAAACTGTGTCATATTTTTACATCCATTTTTTTCACTAATTTTCACTTTTTTTGGATATGTTTCTTCAATCATTTTACAAATAAACTTTTCAAATTTTTTTAATTTTTTTTTGTAATTTTTTTAACACTTTTTTTACCAGTTGGGACTTGCTCGATTAGGCTGGTTTGCACAATCCTGTGGGGTATTTAAAAAAATTTATATAAAATCCAAACAAATACGAGATTTATTTGTAATGCATTTGTAAATGTTTTTCTTATTATTTTGACAAAGATTAAAATGTGTTTGGACTATGAATACTTATTTGTACATTTTTTCCATCTTTTTTTAAAAAATATCAAAAATGCCCCCACGCATAAATCGATTTTTTACTTAAATTTGTTTCATACGGCCTGCATCTCATGTCTACAATATGTGGTCCAAAAGTATAAAGCATCCATCTTAAAAGTGGATGCAATTAGATGGTCCATCTAAAAACAAGTGTAAGTAACGGTCCAAATATTTTCTTAATATACTTATTATTTCTAGTTTTCAAAAAATAAATTTTTTTTGCATATTCATGATCTACATGATAAAGATTATATATACTCTACAAATTAGGATCAAATTATATTTCAAAAATATATTTATTTCCAAGCCCACATTTCTACAATATGCAGGCCGACCGCATAGAAACCATGCCCTTTTTTACATCCATTGTTTTCACATATTTTCCCTTTTTTTGGATGGGCTTTGTTCAATCATGTTTTAAATATACTTTTCATATTTTATTAAATTTTTTTTTGTATTCTTTTTAACACTTTTTTTACTAGCCGGAAGGCTGGTTTGAGCGATCCTGTGGGGAATTTTAAAAAATTATATAAAATGCCAAAAAATTAAAGATTTATTTGTAGCGAATATTTAAATGTGTTATTTAGTATTTTGACAAAGATTAAAACGTGTTTGGGCTATGAATACTTATTTGTACATTTTTTTCAATCTTTTTTGAAAAATATAAAAAATGCCGCTAGGCATAAATTGATTTTTTACGGAATATTGTTTCATATAGGCTTCATCACATTTCTACATTATGCAGTCCAAAAGTATAAAGTATCCATCTTAAAGATGGATGCAAGTATGTGGCCCATCTAAAAACAAGTGTAACTAATGTTTCAAATGTTTTCTGAATATGCTTCCTATTTCTAGTTTTCAAAAACTATTTTTTTTTGCATATTCATGGTCTCCATGTTAAAGATTATATATTCTCTAAAAATTAGGACCATATTTTATTTAAAAAATATATTTATTGCCAAGCCGACATTTCTAGAATATGCAGTCGACTGCATAGAAACCGTCACCATTTTTTACATCCATTTTTTTTCACTAATTTTCACCTTTTTTTAGATGTGCTTTGTTCAATCATGATTTAAATATATTCTTCATATTTATTTAAAAAAAAATTAACACTTTTTTACCAGGCAGGACTTGCCTGATTAGGATGGTTTGCGTGATCATGTGGGGTATTTAAAATATAAAATCACAAAAAATAAGAGATTTATTTGTAATGCATTTTTAAATGTTTTTCTTATTATTTGGACAAAGATTAGAATGTGTTTGGGCTATGAATACTTATTTATATATTTTTTTCCATCTTTTTTAAAAATATAAAAAATACCTCTAGACATAAATCGATTTTTTATGGAGAATTGTTTCATGCGGGCCAGATCGCATTTCTATAGTATGCAGTCCAAAAGTACAAAGCATCCATCTTAAAGATGGATGCAAATAGGTGGTCCATCTAAAAACAAGTGTAACTAACGGTCCAAATGTTTTCTTAATATACTTATTATTTTTAGTTTTCAAAAAATAATTTGTTTTGCATATTCATGATCTCCATGTTAAAGGTTATATATTCTCTAAAAATTGGGATCAAATTATATTTTAAAAAAATATTTATAGCCAAGCCCGCATTTCTACAATATGCAGGCCGACCGCATAGAAATCGTGTCCCTTTATACATCCATTTGTTTCACTAATTTTCCTTTTTTTTGGATGTGCTTTATTCAATCATGTTTTAAATATATATTTTTTATATTTTTTAATTTTTTTTCGTATTTTTTTTAACACTTTTTTTACCAGCAGGGACTTGCCCAGTTAGGCTGATTTGCACGATCTTGCGGGGTGTTTAAAAAACATTGTACAAAATTCTTAAAAATAAGAGATTTATTTGTAATGCATTTTTAAATATTTTGTTTATCATTTTGACAAAGATTAAAATGTGTTTGGGCTATGAATACTTATTTGTATATTTTTTTTCCATCTTTTTTGAAAAATATCAAAAATGCCCTTAGGCATAAATTGATTCTTTACGGAAAATTGTTTCATCTGGGCTGGATCACATTTCTAGAATATGCGGTCCAAAGGTATAAAGCATCCATCTTAAAGATGGATACAAAAAGGTGGTCCATCTAAAAACAAATGTAACTAACGGTCCAAATGTTTTCTTAATATACTTATTATTTCTAGTCTTCAAAAAATATTTTTTTTTACATATTCATGATCTCCATGTTAAAGATTATATATTCTCTAAAAATTAGGATCAAATTATATTTCTACAATATGCAGGCTGACCGCATAGAAACCATCTCCTTTTTTTACATCCATTTTTTTCACTAATTTTCCCTTTTTATGGATGTTATTTGTTCAATCATGTTTTAAATATATTTTCATATTTTTTAAAAAAAAAATTGTATTATTTTTTACATTTTTTTAACCACCCGGGACTTGCCTGGGTAGGCTGGTTTGAGTGATCCTGCGCGGTATTTAAAACAATTATATAAAATTCCAAAATATTATAGATTTATTTGTAATGTATCTTTAAATGTTTGTTTTATTGTTTTGACAAAGGTTAAAAGTGTTTGAGCTATGAATACTTATTTGTACATTTTTTTCCATCTTTTTTGTAAAATATCAATAATGCTCCTAGGCATAAATCGATTTTTTATGGAAAATTGATTCATGCCGGCTGAGTCGCATTTCTACAATATGCGGTCCAAAGGTATAAAACATCTATCTTAAAGATGGAAGCAAATAGGTGGTCCATCTGAAAACAAGTGTAACTAACAGTCCAAATGTTTTTGGAATATACTTATTATTTCTAGTTTTCAAAAAATAAATTTTTTTTGCATATTCATGATCTCCATGTTAAAGAATATATATTCTCTAAAAATTAGGATAAAATTATATTTAAAAAATATATTTATTGCCAACCCGACATTTCTACAATATGCAGGCCGAAACCGTGTCCCTTTTTTACATCCATTTTTTTCACTAATTTTCACTTTTTTTGGATGTTTTTTGTTCAATCATGTTTTAAATATACTTTTTATATTTTTTTTATATTTTTTAACACTTTTTTACCAGCCGGGACTTGCTTTGGTTAGGCTAGTTTGGGCAATCATGCGGGGTATTTAAAAAAGTTTATATAAAATCTCAAAAAATAAGAGATTTATTTGTAATACATTTTTAAATGTTTTTTTTATTAATTTGACAAAGATTAAAATGTGTTTGGGCCATGAATACTTATTTGTACATTTTTTTCCATCTTTTTTGAAAAATATTAAAAATGCCCCTAGGCATAAATTGATTTTTTACAAAAAATTGTTTCATGCAGCGTGCATCGCATTTCTACAATATGCGGTCCAAAAGTATAAAGCATCTATATTAAAGATGGATGCACATAGGTGGTCTATCTTAAAATGCGGTCCAAAAGTATAAAGCATCTATATTAAAGATGGATGCACATAGGTGGTCTATCTTAAAACAAGTGCAACTAACGGTCCAAATGTTCTCTTAATATTCTTATTATTTATGGTTTTCCAAAAATATTTTTTTTGCATATTCATGATCTCCATGTTAAAGATTATATATTCTTTAATAATTAGGATCAAATTTTATTTAAAAAATACATTTATTTCCAAGTCCGCATTCCTACAATATGCAGGCCAACAGCATAGAAACTGTGTCCCTTTTTTACATCCATTTTTTTCAGTAATTTTCCCTTTTTTTGGATGTACTTTGTTCAATCATGTTTTAAATATACTTTCATATTTTTATAATTTTTTTATATTATTTTTAACACTTTTTTTACCAGCCGGGACTTGCCCTGTTAGGCTGGTTTGAGCGATCCTGCAGGGTATTTAAAAAAATTATATAAAATGCCAAAAAATAAGATATTTATTTGTAATGCATTTTAAAATGTTTTTTTAAATTGTTTTGACAAAGATTAAAAAGTGTTTCACTATGAATACTTATTGGGTGTGGTTTCTATAAGGTTGCAACCTTAAACAATCCAATTAAGGTGCACCTCTAAATTTTATCACAGCACGTAATTTTGGTATAAAAAATTATTAAGATTATCTTAAAATTTATTTTCATATCTAATTATAAATCTTTAAATTCCAAAAATGATTAAAAGCAGGTAGATCTATAAACATATGAAAATCTTGAAAATAGATGGTCTAGATCATGTGTTGCAAGATGCACTATTTCAGAGACTCAAAAACAATTTTTTTTTTTACATATTCATACATCTCGATGTCGAGATGATCAATTAGAGGGTTTTTCAACATTAAAACAACATTTTTCAATGGATTTTTGGGGTGCATTTGTAATTCTACATTTTAAGTTTGCAACCTTGTATAAACTTTTTTCATACTTGTTTGTACATTTTTTTCCATCTTTTTGAAAAATATCAAAAATGCCCCTATGCCTAAATCGTTTTTTCATGGAAAATTGTTTCATGCGGGCTGGATCGCATGGATACAAATAGGTGGTCCATCTAAAACAAGTGTAACTAACAGTCCAAATGTTTTCTTAATATATTTATGATTTCTAGTTTTTGAAATACAATTCTTTTGCATATTCATGATCTCAATGTTAAAGATTATATATTCTCTAAAAATTACGATCAAATTATATTTAAAATATATATGTATTGTCAAGCCCGTATTTCTACAATATGCAGGCCGACCGCATAGAAACCATGTCCTTTCGTTACATCCATTTTTTTGACTAATTTTCTTTTTTTTGGATGTGCTTTGTTCAATCATATTTTAAATATACTTTTCATATTTTTTTTTGTATTTTTTTAACACTTTTTTTACCAGTTGGGACTTGCCCGGTTAGGCTGGTTTGAGCGATCCTGTGGGTTATTTTAAAAAAATTATATAAAATGCCTAAAAATAAGAGATTTATTTGTAATGCATTTTTAAATTTTTTTATTATTATTTTGACAAATATTAAAAAGTGTTTGGGCTATGAATACTTATTTGTACTTTTTTTTTTCCATCTTTTTTGAAAAATATCAAAAATGCCTCTAGGCATAAATCGATTTTTTATGGAAATTTGTTTCATGCAGGCAGGATAGCGTTTCTACAATATGAGGTCCAAAGGTTTAAAGCATTCATCTTAAAGATGGATGCAAATAGGTGATCCATCTAAAAACAAGTGTAACTAATGGTACAAATGTTTTCTTAATATACTTATTATTTCTAAGTTTCAAAAAATAATTTTTTTTGCATATTCATGATCTCCATGTTAAAGATTATATATTCTCTAAAAATTAGGATCAACTTATATTTAAAAGCTATATTTATTGCCAATCCCGCATTTCTACAATATGCAGGCCGACCACATGGAAACCGTGTCCTTTTTTTACATCCATTATTTTTCACTAATTTTCTCTGTTTTTGGATGTGCTTTTTTCAATCATATTTTAAATATACTTTTCATAATTTTTTAAATTTTTTTTGTATTTTTTTAACTCTTTTTGACCAAAGAGGACTTGCCCGGTTAGGCCGATCTAACTGGCCGGTTTACCGGCTACTTGGAACCAGCCCTTGGATAGTTTATGAGGATAATTTGATTTTTTGAACACTAGTAAGGCATCTTCCCTTAAAGAGGTAGTGGCAGTGGGGAAGCGCTTTGCAACACATCTTTAGACAATTGATGGTGCTAGAATCTCCACCAAGGCTCTTCGTGAGCAAATTGCCAACCTCCCAAAAGCTGCCATAACTGAGCGACAAAATTTAAAGAAATGCAGGAGAAAATGGCCGAGAAGGCTCACAAAATGCCGCTCTCTTTGATCAGCATTATGGTACTTCGTAAAGAAGTCAGCAAGTTGTGCAGAAGACAAGATATATAGTAGAGATATTGTTGTAGCTAAATATTATTGTTGAACAAAATGATAATCTACTTCATTATACTTGGTGCGCTCATGAAATTTTAGATTCTTAGCAATATAAATAGCACTTTAGTTATCACAATATAAAGGAGCAGAAGAAGAAGGTTTCACACGCAAGTCAACTAATAACTAGCGAAGCCAGATAATTTATGTTGTTGTTTGAGCCATGGCTGGATAACTAGCTTCAGCTGTGGATTGAGCATTATGTTTTTGCTTCTTGCTTTTTCAAGAAATAAGGAAGGCCCAAAGAAGTAGTAGACGTTCGATCGTTAGTATTTCCCGTAAAGTCAGAATGAAGATGAAAAGAACAACAGAACACGATCAAGCGTGTCTTGAATGTAACGAATAATATGTATAACGACTGCCAGACAGGATGAGGGGCACTCAAGAATTGACATACAAGATGAACAACATAAGCAATGTCTAGTCGAGAGATAGTTAGATAAATCAAGCCTCCAACAAGCTGTTTGTAAAATGTTGGATCAGGAAGGAACTCATCATCTGTATAATGAAGTTTGACATTCAACTCAATAGATGTGTCAGCATGTTTTGTATCATCAGCCAGATGAGCTCGAGAGACAATATCTAAGGCATACTTAAGTTGAGAAAGCAAATGCCCATGGTGAGAATAAGTAACCTCTAAGCCCAAAATATTTTAATAATACTAAATCTTTCATCTTGAAAAGCTGACTAAGTTGTTGCTTGATAGATGACTGGTGGCCTCATCATCATCAAATATAATCATATCATCAACATAGAATATGAGAATTGTATGTTCTCTAGGTGTCACTGAGACAAACATCGCAGAGTCATGAAAGATCTGTCGAAAACCTATGGAAACAACAACATAACTAAAATTTTCAAATCAAGCACAATGAGCTTTTAAGCCCATAAGGTTTGCGTCGTAGTCGACAAACTCTATTGTCACGATCTGAAACTCCAGGAAGTAACTTCATATAAACTTCTTCTACAAGACCACCATTAAGAAATGTAATTTTGACATTGAGTAGATATAGCAGCCATTGGCAAACAACAACCACATAAATTAGAGTGCAAATTGTAGTCATGTGAGCAATAGAGGTAAATGTTTTAGCAAAATCAATCCCAAATTGTTGGTCATAACATTTAGCTGCAAGTCACGCCTTATAGCACTTAATACTGCAATCACCTTTAGTTTTGATTTTGTATACCCACCAATATCCAATGACACTTTTACTTTTAGGAAGAGGGACAAGATCCCAAGAACGCATTCTATTAAGGGAGCTCAATTCTTCTACCATGGCATGTTGCCACTCATGTTGTGTGATAACTTCCTCACAAGTCTGTAACTCAAAATAAGAATGAACTGAAGCAAGAAATGCTCGATATTTTGATAAAATTGTTTCATCATTAACAAAACGAGCATGTAAAACATATTCACGAATACTACAGCAGATAGAAGGTGTATGTACAGGAGTAGTAGGTGTAGGTGCATGAAGTGGTTCATCAGCAATAATTGAGTGAAACAACTGGAACATCTATAATAGGTATGGGTGAGGTTCTAGATACATCAGAAACATCATCAGAGAAAGGGACCAGAAAAGAAGTAGAAGAGAAGTCAACAACAAGTGGAGGGGAATGAAAAGAAATATGCTCATAAAATATCACATGTTAGAATACCAAAAGTTTCTTAGTCAGAGGATCATACCCCATCTGTATCCCTTTTGATGGTCAAGATAATCACCACCATTTAACTGCTTTGACTGACAATTTATCCCTTTTAGATGCTAGCAACAGAACAAAGCAAGTGCAAGAAAAAACACAAAGAATAAAATAGTTTGGGGATTGCACAAACAATCATTCAAAAGGGAACATCTAGACAATGCAGCATATTAAGAGAAAAGTTTATATAAAGCCTAAGCCCTAAACAATCAAATTAGAGCCTACCTAAAAATTTTTACTAAAAGAGGTTGTTTTGATTCCTAAATATAATCAAATTGATCATCTCAATATCAAGATGCATGGACTTGAGAAAAAAAATGGATTTCAAGTTTTGGAAATAGTGCATCTTGTAACATATTTTTGTACCATCAATTTTTAAGTTATTCAAGTTTTCATAGATCTGCTCAACCTACACTATTTTTTAAGCTTTAAAATTTATAATTAAAGATAAAAATATATTTTGAAGGCTAGTCAAAGATTTCCAGCATGATACAACATTTCTTGACACTATTTGAATATGGGCTTTAATTTGATTGTTTAGAGCCTCGGCTCTAAAAAAACCACACCCTGATATTAATAAGATAAACAGTTGTACAAATAGCTTCAGCATAGAAAACCTTTGGAACAGAAGCTGACAAGAAAAGAGCTCGTGTAGTTATAAAATATGACGGTTTTTGCGTTCAACAATGTCATTTTGTTCAGGAGTATATGGACAAGATTTTTGGTGTTAAATATTTGTTTAAAAAAAAACTTTTGAAACATCCCACTAATATATTCCCCTTAAAATCTGATCGTAAGGTTTTGAATTTGGTAGAAAATTGAGTTTCAATGTATGAATAAAACAAGACAAATATGTCATATAGTTCATTGTGGTTATTCAAGAGGAGCTAGTCCTCGGATATCAGTATGCACTAGATCAAACATAGAAGCAAAAATTGAATTTTAGAGAGTTTACAATGTCATTTTGTTCATGGTAATGTGTGCAGAGTTTACACAACTCACAATTTTTAACAATAGAGAGAGTTTTAAAAGAAATAGAATCAATAATACCATGAGAAAACAAAAATTCTAAACGAGAGGTAGAAAAATGACGTTGATGCCATAGAGATCCTTTATCGAGTATTGCAGTACAGGACGATGTTTCAGTGGGAGTTTTCTTAATGAAGATGGTCAAAACAATAGAGATCACCAACTTTATGCCCAGTCCCAATCAGTTTCCCTGACTACCGATCCTGCATGTAACATCCAAAGGGAGTGAACACAATATTACAATTGGAACAAGTAATCTGACCAACAATAAGTAGATTCATAGCAATGGATGGAACACGATACACATCAGAAACATTCACTTTACCAGAAGAATCAAATGATATAGTAATTGAGTCAACCTTAGAAACTTTCATTGCAGTACCATCAATAGTATGAATAGCATCAAAACAAGGTTTACAGTCAATAAGAATGGACTCATTGGCCGTCATATGGCAAGAAGCATTAGAGTCTATTAACCAAGAGGCATAAATAATATTATCGTTCCTTGCAAACCAAGAGAATGGTCGATGGTCTTAATAGCTTTGCTGAGAGAGAGAGAGAGATGCACACCACAGTAGTGAAAGTAAAGAACATGCCTCAACTGTAAGCAACCACGACCACAAAAGGTATCGGATTTTGGATGGAAGCTCTATAAAGCCAAGTTTTACATTGATCGACAGTGGAAAATGGGGCTTCACTTGCCGGAAAAAATTGATATCCTACCTTTTTGAAGAATCTGTCGAGCGAGAGAACACAAAGAGAGTGAAAATTTGATAAGCGAGCTATACTCGTTGTCCAGCCATTGAAGACAGGCAGAGAGAGAGAGATGGAGTTTCTAGGTCGGTACTGTTTTGTCGAGTGTAGGTTAAAATAGCAGTTGATTGATCTAGGACCAAGGGGTTTACAATCTGGAACATATCGGTAAGAAAGTGTGTTGATATTAGATCTAAGATAAAATATTGTTTCAGACAGTAGTTTTCAGATTTCAGATGGTTCTTCATATTGTGGCTTCTGCAGGTCGTTTCAGATTTAACGATTTTGATTAATGGTTTTTTGGCTCATACGATTTGGCTAGGTTCTAATACCATATGAAAATATGAGATATCTCAATTTTTCTATATTAAACTTGTGAGAGAAAATCCCATATATGTATACAAAGGTGGTATACAAAAAAGAAAAGCAAGTAATACAACCTACTTAATCAGGGAAATATTATCCTATCTACAAAATAAGTAAAAAAATTATACAGGCATGAACTACATGGCATTGTTCATATAAGGCATTGTACAAGGGGCATTAGCCTAGTGACATTAGCCTTCCTGATAGGGATCCTAAGATGCTAGCTATTGAAGATTTCTTTGGATCTTCATCACAATATCACAACAATGCCACCCAAACATTTTAGCAGCAACTAGTCATAACCCACAACCTCATAATCACTGGTCTTTACTTTTGGGCTTTCCATTTTGAGGCATGTCTAAATCGTAAAATATTCTACTCTCAATGAGCTGCTCCTTTTAGCTTAACATACTACAATTAGAACTTGCTTTACAGTTTTAAGTCATGTGACAAATACCAATTTGTAATATCTTTTAAGGTCGTGCAACTAGGAACATTTTGTAATGCCTTTTAAGGCCATGTGACTACGACCATTACCCATGGTTTACATCATGAGAGTTAGAAACAATGCCCTGATGAGTCATTTGCCACGTTTGTAGGAAGATTCAAAGCCACATCAGCTAGGGTCGTGCCTCCAGTAACAGAGCCGAGGAACTTTTAGTGAAATTGCTCTCTTTTTGGGCTGCTCTTGGTAGGCATGCTACATTGTATTCTAAAGCTCAAAGGTTAGCCAAGTGAAGAAAGCAACTCGACACGAAATGAGACTGGAAAGAAGTGGTAAATGCAAGACTTGTTAGCTTCTTGGCATTGAGATGCTTGCCAACCATAACGATATTTTAAACCTTCGACGCATTCACAAAGGTGGATCATGAATTAATCTTGGGAAATCCCATATCCAAGTATTTTAATGTCATGTGGGATGGACAAAAATTGCTTTTGAGCTATTTTAAGCCTTCTTAAGCGTGTGAGCATCCATCGCATGATGAGAGGATCCACACATTTTAATGTCATGTGCAGGGACAAAAATTTTTCTTTCCTTTATTTTGTTTTGATTTTATGGCAATATGGTCACACAAATTTTATGTTGGCAAGCCCTATTAGACATTCACTTTATATGATGAGGAAAATCCCTACACAATCTAGTGGGTTGAATGAGGTTAGAGAGGATGATGTTACACATGATGTCTCCAAAAGGGTAGAATATGAGTCCTCCTAATCCTCCAAGGAATATGAGTCTTAGAGTGTTGTGCGTGGAAGCTTTGAACTCGACGGGTTGATTTTTGGCAAATAAAGTATGAGAAAAAAGAATCGACAAAAACAAACAACAAGCAACAAAAATAAAGCAAGAAATAAATAGTAGAAAAATAACACTATGATTTATATGATTCGTCACAGATGTGACTACTTTTACGGGCAAAGACGATCGATGTTTTTTACGAAATCAAAGAAAGAAAATTACAATGCAACTTACTTGAGAGGACGAAAGACTCAATTTCTCACATAGTTACAATTTTCTCTCTCTAAAAAAAAAAAACCCTCAAAAGTTTCTCTCTATTTTTCTAGATCTTTTTCTCTCTAAATAACTCAATATATAGAAAAAACAAACCCCAAATAGATTGTACGTGTTGGCCTCTACTTTCCCCACAAAGTTAGGAAACTTAACTTTATCTCTATCTACTTGTAGACCGAAGGCTCCTTCCTAATCTAAGTAGAACGTATTCATAAGCTTAGATTCTAACAAATAGGCTCTACCCAAATAAATATGAAACTTAAATTAAAGGAAAACGATATGTTACAATCAGGGATTCAAGAAACCAAGATAAAGATCAATAAATCTCCACCTTAGCTTGAATTCCAAAAGAGATTTCCATTCGACTGTCTTCTCCACACGCGGCCCCATAGGCGCTTACCTTGGCAACACATTAGTCAAGTCCAGGCATAGCTTGAACTTCTTTAATGGAACTGACTTTGTCAACATATATGCATCGTTCTTCTTGGTGTCTATCTTCAGTAGCAAGATATCACCTTTAGGTATCATCTCATGGATAAAATGGTACCTAGCATGAATATGTTTCGTCCTTGCATGATATACCTGGTTCTTCGCTAAATGTATTGCGCTCTGACTATCACAATAAATAATAGTCTCATCCTGTTGTAAGCCCAAATCACTTATAAACCCTCTTAGCCAAATGGATTCTTTCACTGCCTCAGTAACTGTCATGTATTCTGCTTCTGTAGTAGATAAGGCAACCATAGTTTGTAGCATCGACCTCTAACTTATTAGAGTTCTTGCAAGTGTAAACACATAACTTATAATAGATCTCCTATAGTCCAAATTACCTACAAAGTCAGCATTAACATAACCAATAACATTGTCACCAAACTTGTTATATCTATCAAACAGCAAACCCACATCTGATGTACCTCTTAGGTAACGCATAATCCATTTTATTGGATGTCAATGTCATACTTACGTTTGACATATCATCCACATAGAGTAATAAATAGATAAACGAACCATCAGTAAATCTCTTAAAATAGACACAATTGTCATACTTACTTTTGACATACCTGTGTCCAATCATGAATGTATCAAAGACCTTATACTATTGCTTAGGAGACTGCTTTAGGCCGTACAATGACTTCTTCTGCTTGCAGACATGGTCCTCATTTCCTTTGATAACAAACCCTTCTGGTTGAGTCCTATAAATCTGTTATTTTAACTCTCCATGAAAAAATGCAGTATTGGCATCAAGCTGTTATAACTCCAAATCAAACAATGTAACCATGGCTAGCAATACCCGAATAGAAGTGTATTTCACAACTGAAGAGAAAATCTCATTATCGTCAACACCTTCTTTCTGTAAATAACCTTTTACAACCAGATGTGCTTTAAACCGATCACCACCACTCTAAGATGACCCATTTTCTTCTTATAAACTCATTTACAACTAATGACTCTCTTACTTTTAACTTCATGAGATCCCAAAGACGATTCTTTTGAAGAGATTTCATTTTTTTATCCACTGCTACTGTTACTATCATATGTAGCTTCCTTAAAAGTTGATGGCTCTTAGTTTGTGGCAACCAATTCAGAAGCCACCATGTCCTCATAACCGTATCGTATAATTGGTTTTTTTAATTCTCTTTCCATTTCCAAGCTGAGGCTCTTCTTCAAGTGGAGTGGGCTCATTGACCTCATCATAATCAACATCTTCTTCCACTCTCTCACTGGGAATTTTTGACACATAATTTGGAGCATTTTCTAGAGTTGTTAACTCTACCAGAATTGCATCCCTACTGCTGTGATTTTTTTTTCTGCACCATTTTGAATGTACTTTAACATGACAGACTCATCAAACTTAACATCACAATTGACAATAAACTTATACGACTTAGGATTTGGGCACCACAATTTATAGCCCTTAACCTCATCCGTATAACCAAGGAAAATACCCTTATTTGATCTGGGACTCAACGTATCATCTTTCACATGAACATAAATATGACAACAAAAAATTCTTAAATGAGAATAAGCAACAGGTTTACCAAACCATACCTCTTGTGGTGCTTGAAATCTATTATTATAGATGGTGACATGTTGACGAAGTAACACGCTGTTGACCACCTCTACCCAAAAGTCCTTTGACAAACCAACATTACTCAACATGTTGTGGGCCGTCTCTAGAAGTATCATGTTCATGCACTCAACAACTTCATTCTATTGCGGTGTCTTCGGAGTGGTGAAGTGACGAACAATTCCTTCGCTCATACAAAAATTCACAAACTCCACTGAATTATATTCTCCACCATTTTCAATCCTCAAGCACTTGGCATTCTTTCTAGTCTGTCTTTCGACCATAACTTTCCAATACTTGAATGTGTTAAATACATCCGCCTTTTTCTTCAATGTGTAAATCCACACTTTCTTTAAGAAATCATCTATAAAGGAAACAAAATACTACCTTTTGAGACAAGCGATATAAGGCCAAGGCCCCATACATCTGAATGAATATAGTCAATAATGTCTTTTGTGATATGTTCTGATGTGCGAAACTGCACCCAACACTACTTACCATAAACACAACGCTCATAAATGTCCAACTTGCACTTCTTCATGCCATTGATCAATTGACATTTGTTAAGTTCTGTCAAAACATGCTCACCTATGTGGCCCAAACGCATATGTTACAACTGAGTCAAGTCAGAATCACCATCATCATATACAGAAACTACTGCACTGTGATAGTATTCTTAAGCAGCACATATAAATTTAGTCTGATCTTCTTACCTTTCATCACAACCAAAGCACCCTTACAAATCTTCAGAACTCTACCTTCTCCAACAAAATTGCAGCCATTGGAATCTAAGCACCCAAAGAGATAAGATTTTTTTTTCAGATCTAGAACATGTCTAACATCAGTCAAGGTTCTCACAACTCCATCATACATCTTGATAATAATTGTTCCGATATCAATGGTTTTGCAAGCTGCATCATTCCCCATCAAAACTGAGCCACCATAAATGCTTTTCTCAACAAATCTCCCTCAAGCCACTAAACCATCTGTATGTGGCTGAGCACTATCATGGCTCTTCCTCAAATCATTAAAGAAAAGAGTTGAAGTTACATCCTCATCTCTATGGTATCTTTTCCATAGAACAATGTTGTAACTAGATGCTCATATGAATGAGGGAGTGAGGATAATGAAATTATAGCCTTATCCTCATCATTTATTTTAACACCAATATTCAATAATTCACAAATAATTTTATTAAAGTAATTCAGGTGTTCATAGATATCTGTACTTTCATTCATTCGTAGGTTATACAATTTTTACTTTAGAAACAATTGATTTGTGAGGGACTTCATCACATCCAAACTCTCAAAGCTTCGACCAAAGACTTAATGATGAATCCTCATTGACGATATTAAATAGCACTTCACTCAATAAACACAATCGAATAGTGCTCATAGCTATTAGATCTAAGTCTTCCCAGTCCTCATCAGACATAGATTTCAGTTTCTTCGGCTTTCCTTTTAGAGCTTTATGTCGACCTTGTTGCACAAACAAATCCTGAACATTGATTTGCCAAATTCCAAAATTATTTTTCTCATCAAAATTTTCTACCTCGAACTCTACATTCGAAACCTTTACCGCCATATCGACAACCCCAATCCAGGCTCTGATACCACTTGTTGTGCGTAGAAGCTCTAAATCTGACGGGTTGATTTTTGACAAATGAAGTACGAAAAAAAACAATTGCCAAAAATAAGCAACAAGCAATGAAAATAAAGCAAAAAATAAATAATAAAAAAAAACGCACCAAGATTTACTTGATTCGTCACAGATGTGACTACATCCACGGACGAAGACAATCGATATTTTTCACTAAATAAAAAAAAAAAAATAACAAGACAACTTACTTGAGAGGCTCAGAGCCTCAATCTCCCACAAAGCCTTCTTCTCTATAATTTTCTCTCTAAAAAAAAACACCTTAAAAGTTTCTCTCTATTTTTTTGGATCTTTTTCTCTCTTTAAATAGCCCAATAAATAGACCCAAAGAGGTGGTACATGTTGGCCTCTATTTTTCTCATAAAGTTAAGAAACTTAACTTTATTTCTATTTACTTATAGACCTAGGGCTTCATCCTAATCTAAATAAAACTTATCTATAAACTTATATCCTAAATAATAGGCTCTACCCAAATAAATAAGAAACTTAAATTAAAAACAAACAATCCCTTACAATTAGAGATTCAAAAATTCAAGATAAAGATCAACATAGATGAGTGTGCCCTTACCTCTTTTTCCACAATATACATTGAGAAAGTGAGTTGCCTTCTCTTTACAAAGGGCCTTGAGGACTATTTTAGAATTGGAAAATGGTTTGATAGGGCTGCCCTACCAAAATAAGTAAAGTCTCACCTCCTAACTCATCAAAAGTGTTGAAAAACTTTAAATCAATCATCTCATCTTGAGCATTATGATTGTTAAAAAAAATTAGGATTTCAATTTATAAAAATAGTGTATATTGCAACAAATCATCTAGACCATCCATTTCCTATTAAAAATAAGTGTTAACAGATTCCTAAGATCTATACTATTTTTTTAGTTTCAAATTTTATTGTCGATGTTAGAAATTGATTTTAAAGCCATCATAAAGATTTTTTAGGCCCAAAGTGCTCTATGAGGATTTGAGATGAGACTTTATTTTATTTTTATAAAGCCTAGGGCCGTATAGAAACTTCATCCTTCAGAATTTTCCACTCACTCACCTAGGATTAGGATGGGGTTTGGAAAACTACCTTGCTTGGAGCTTGGGTTAGGGTTTCTCTCTCTAGGGCAATTTCGCTCACAAGAAACTATGGCTATATCTAACATAGCAAATGATGTTTTTGTGGATGGCTAGGTCTTTACAAAGGACCTTGACGACTACTTTAGAATTTTCAACTAACTCACGTAGGATTAGGATGGGGTTGGGAAACTACCTTGGAGCGTGGGTTAGGGTTTCTCTCTCTAGGGCAATTTCTCTTACAAGAAACTCTGGCTATCTAACATAGCATATGATTTTTTTGTGGATGACATTTTCTTTACAAAGGACCTTGAGGACTATTTTAGAATTTTCAACTAACTCACCTAGGATTAGGATTAGGATTAGGATTGGGTTGGGGAACTACCTTGTTTAGAGCTTGGGTTAGGGTTTCTCTAGGACGGTTTCTAATGAGAGAAAACTCTTAGCTATCTGACATAGCAAATAATTGCGAACCCTTACGGTTGGTTTTATGTAGAAAGAACATGGGTTTGATGATACACGGCCGGAAAATCAAATTAATTTCCCTTCATTTTTTAAAAGGATAACTTTATTGGGGTCATTTTAAACTATTTATACCCATACTAAACACTAAAATTCGCTTTAATAATAAGTTCAACACGTTTAAAACGCATGCATCACTATAAAAAGTGTTTCACCTTCTAATTGCCTGTTCCTATACGCGCCCAATGCTTGTATTCTTACATATAACTTTTTTGTCCTTTTTTTTTTTTCCAAAACAAAGATGGGTTCCTAGTTTTTAGGACCAAACTTAAGGGTATGTTTGTGTTGACCATGTAGGTTTGCTATTGCCAAACACTAAAAACAACTTAAATGTCTTATGAAAGCTTGTATGAGCATTGTATATAATGAAACATAAACTCAATGGGAGTGTAGTCTTCTTGTGGACCATACTAGGCAAATACAATTTGTTGATAGTTGGACTAAGCATGACGTGTTATGCCAGTCGAGTTGGAAAACTTAAGGTACCTGAGCATAGAGATGAAACCGAGGAGGATTTAGTGGGTTAACCCTTGATGAGGTCGGTATATGTCCAGATGAGAGCCGATAGACTGTGTGACCCTTGCGTGTAATGAATAATTTATAGAAACATGTCTAAAACCTCATCGTTGTATCATCACATGGCATGTATATAGATAGTCGTACTGATATACTAATCCACCATTTAGGGTGAAGCATGTATATGTGCGAGAGATTACCTTTATACGTCATAGAGTCATGGTTGCATCATGGTCTGACAGATCATGATTTGTCTCTAGGGGAGAACATAAAATCCACAAACTAAGATTATGTCCCCTAGCCTGTTGATTGACTTTGGTGGTCCAATCATGAGCCCCTACAGTAGATTGTGGGTCATGGGATCTATTGAGTCAGTTTGATAAAGTTAGTGTGGATCATAGTCCATAGTTGAAGGTGGAGTACTCCCATACGTTGATTAAAATCCTAGACCTATTCAGATCTGATTCCATCAAAACTAATTTAATTTAATTAATTTTATGTTATTTATTTTTTAGAATGTTTATTTGAATTTTTATGAAACTTCTGATATTTTAATTTTGTAATTTGGATTTATAAATCAAGAGAAATTCACTTCTAAAGTTTTACATAAACTAAGAGGTTTGAAAATTATAAAAATCAAATTTTATTGTTGGGGATGATAAATTTCTAGCACATTTTTTATCTTCTTAATGGTGGATCTAAAGAATGGATGACTCACATCTCTCACCCCATAAGTCTCTTTAGATTGACGGTCAAGATTTACTCCTATGATTTTATGGCAAACCCTAACGCATGAAAAATCTATAAAAATGATTATTCTCCTCCGTTGTCTCTACACCTTTTACTTATTATCTTTTTCTCTCTAAAGGGCACGCCCCACATAGGTTGTCTCTCTCTCTCTAAGAAACCTAAGGGGCCACACCCCACCTAGCTTACCTCTCTCTCTCTCACACAAACTATCCTAAGGGAGCGTGCCCCAACCTAGCAAGTCTCTCTCTCTCTCTCTCTCTCTCTCTC
>NW_006498404.1:8146453-8164388 GCF_000471905.2 Amborella trichopoda
TTTCCTTCTTGAAATGAATGTTCATGGGATTAGAAATAAATTCTCGACAAATTTTCTAGTTTTACTTTACCTCTCTCAATCTGTCTCATTCCATATCAAAATGTGAGATTAAGTCTCTCTCTCTTTCTCTTATGTTTGTGCACATGGTCCTACGTGTCAAACACGTTGGGAGAGAGAGAGAGGTGGTGTTCTACCAATCTACTTATATGTAACCTATTCAAGGGAGGATTATATAATATACCAACCTTATATTATAAAAGGGAGTTGCACCTTAAAAATCAAGTGGAGAAGGTTGTTTTGATACTAAAAAACTCTCCAATTGATCATCTCGACCTCGAGATTCATAGATATGAAAAAAAAAAGATTGTAAATTCTAAAAATAGTTTATTTTTCTAACACATTATCTAGACTGTCCATTTTCAAGTGTTTATAAATCTATTTGATTGTTACCCCTTTTAAAACTCCAAAATTCATAATTAGGGATGACGACAGATTTTCATCCCATCGCAAGTATAAAATTGACAACTTATATGAACCTCACCCCAGACAGATGTACCTTTCTAAGATGTTGGAATCCACTAACCCATTCGATAAAACGAGGTATGTTTAAGAGGAGATAATGGTCTCTCTTAGAGTCTTAATAATGACTGACCAAATCTCTCTTTATATGTACATGCACATGCACAAGTGATTTATTTAAAAAATTTAGCTGTCCTAATTTATGTCAATTGTGGGGGGAGGAAACTCACAAAATAATGTTTGGTTGGAAAGTAGCTGGGCACCATGGTGGCGCTTTTCACATGTAATTGCCAAACATTGTGTGCAAGGCAGTCCCTATCATTATGTGAAATGTAAATAGAGGTCCCATGATGACATCAAATACCCTTAAAAAGGATGATTTTGTAAAAGAGAAGTAGAGCCAAGGCTAGAAACAATCAAATTAGAGCCAAAAATTTTACTAGAAAAAATTGTTTTGATGCCCAAATATCCTCAAATTTGATTGGTTAGAGCTTAGGCTCTATACAAACCGCACCCTTTTCAAAAAAAGGAGAATGGTTTCATAAGGCTGCAACTCTGCAAATATAAATAAAGCCTCACCTCAAAACACAATGAAAATTGTAGTTTTGGTGTGAAAAAACCTTCAAAGATCATCTTGTCTTTGATCATTATAGTTGTTCAAAAAATTCAAAATTTTACTATACTATCTAGACCATGTGTTTCACCCTAAATATAAGTGTTTATAGATTTATACGATCTGTACAATTTTTTGAACTTTAAATTTCAAAGTCGATGTTAGAGATTGATTTTAGCGCTATCATGGAAATTTTCAATGCCCAAAGTGCTTTCTGAACGAGGATTTGAGATGACACTTTACTTTGTTTTCATAAAACCTAGGCATCCTTGCAACAAAGCATCAAATTTTTTGGTTTAAACCAGTGATGAGTTTATTGACTTCGAACATAGCTAGAGTTCTTCAAACTTGCATACTATAGGTTCTATAATTGTGCCATTTGTGTGTGTGTCCACCTCTTTTTTTCTTCTTTGTTTTTTTTTTTGCTTGTGTGTGAGAGAGAGGAATCCAATGCCAATGTAGGATGACAAACTAATTGGGAGAGAAAGAGATAATGTGCTTTTTGTTGGTCCATGTTTATTGGTTAACTTTCTGTACAAAAAAAAAGAAGAGAGAGAGCACTTTGAGGATGGCAAATGACAGTTGTATGATTTTTTCCATCTCTCATAGAAATTGATGGTGTCAAATTCTTAGACATGCATAATTCCAATGGGGTAGAACCATCTTTAATATCATGGGAGCTATTGCAAAAATAAAAGATAGAACTAAAACCTGAGTACAAAAATAAAAAAATGCTAGTAATCTTTAGAAATTTATTTGCTAATAAGTAGAAATATAGGTCATGTGCCTTTTCTTGTTTGTGACATGTGCATGGGTAGGACTTGTTGCTTTCTTACTACATGGGCCACACATTTTCTAGTAATCAGACAGCACTGTGGGTGGCTAAAATCCCTGTCCAAATGACTTGCCCCTAGATTTTTTGACATCAGAAAAAGGTAATTGTTGAAAGCTTACATAATTTGCTTCTTTCTTTTTGCCCTTTCCAACATTCTCTGCCAGATCATCATTAAATATCCCTCATTGCAATCCAAGTTAAAAGAAACAAAATTGAAAAATAAAAAAAACTAAATAATTTCCGCATCATTCTTTTTTGGTTGTGGTGTGTATGAGGCCGAGGCTCTTAAACAATACAAATAAAACACACTTTTAAATAGTGCTGAAATACGTTGTTTTAATATTAGAAAATTTTATAGTGGCCTGAAATTTTAATTTTATCTCTAAAAATAAAATTTAAAGTTATAAAGTAGTGTAGATTGAACAAATCTATGAGTACTTAAAAATTAACAGTCTAGATAATACATCACAAGATGCACTATTTTCAATATTCGATCTAAGATAATACATTATAAGATACACTATTTTCAATATTTGAATTTTTTTTCTCATGTTCATAGGTTTAGATGATCTAATTGAGGGCTTTTAAGCATTGAAACAACCTTAATGAGCTTATGAGGTTCGCCTGAATTTGATTGTTTAGAACCTCACACTCATATAAACTTTTTCCTTCTCTTTTATTAACTTCTATTAAGAAATTGAGGATTTGGTGAAGATGGGATGGTTCGCTATGAGTGAGATCATCTTAACAGCTGTCACCTTTTTACATTGTCAGCTTGGCTTTTCAGTTTTACCTTTTTTTACAAGCAGAAATTTTAATCATGCCGATGCTGGCGACTAACTACTTGATTGTCATGTACGAATCAGAACGCATATTCTGCACTATGTTCCTGCGGGAGTATACTATACACCTTCTCCCTTGGGCGGAGGATCTGTTTGGGATAAATGTTTTTTCATCCAGAATTTTGGGATGATTATTTTCATGGAAATTTTTTTGATTTTGAGTTCTTATATACAATCTAGTCCTCTAAAAATTGGACAGCTTTTGTTTAATGTTGAGAGGTTAATTTTGTCATGGCACATGAAAGTTCATCTTTTTTTTTTTGAGAAGCTTTTTATGCTTCCTCTACGGTATAAAACTTATATACTTCCCCTTATCTAACCATTCATTCTGAATGGAGGGCTAAGATTGCCCCAATCAGAATATCATGTCTCCACATTATTTTATTTTTTATTTTTTTATAAACTATTCTGATATCAAATTTTAGACGTCCAATCCTCTATTAAACTCACACTATCGAAAAATATATAAAAAAATATTTTCAATAAAATAAAATGATCAAAATACCCTTGAAAGTTTCAAGGGGTTGGTATTTTGATCATTATATTTTATCGAAAAATTATTTTAAATATTTTTTATAGGTGCGCACCAATGAGAAGACGGCACGTACCAAATTTCATATTCATACAATTTGTATAAAAAAAACTAAAAATAAAATACTTTGAGACGTCGGATCTAAGATCAAACGGTGCGTGGCTCTCTTGATCAAAATTGGACGGCTGGATGGTAGGGGAAGCATAGATCTTCTATGCTATAGAGGAAGTATAGAATCCTTTCCCTTTTGTTTTTCCTTGAAGTTTGTTATTGGGTGGGAGAGGTACATCCCCACATTTTGGGTCCCAAAAAATAATAATAATAACTTACACGAGCTTTACCTCAAGACAGCAAATTCACAGTACAGTCCTGTGGGAGCAGCAAATCTTTTAGTTATTTGCCTCTTGCTAGAAGAATTTAGTTGGTAACTTGGTATCAAATCGCAAATAACAGCGTTGTAAGTAGCTTAGAGACAACAAAGTAGAGGTCACCCATGAGTTAGTAACTAAAAAACGATGTGAGTACTACTGGTATCATGCTATCAGCAGTAGTGTAAGCACTATAAGTATCAAGCCATTTGCAAATAAAAAAGAAGGCAAAATTATTAAAATACCCAAACCACATGAAAATTCACTATGGCAGTCAAATTAACCAATATATTAACAAAGGTTTGGAAAACTGGCTCGAGTAGCCGAGCTGGTCACCCAATGGGTTCCAGTCGACATGGTGAACTGCCTGACTCAAACGACTTTAGCCGCATTGAGTTCGTAAAAAAAAAAAACTGAATTTTTTTTAAAAAAAATTAAAATGAAAATGAGTTGATTAGTGCAAAATTATAAATATGTAATTTGATAAAATTATTGAAGACATGGGATATCATGATTAGAGAAAGCGTACGCTAAGGTACCTAGAGAGTTAATTTGATAGGCGTTGGAAAAGAAAGAAGTCTCCGAAAGATATTTATATGTAGTGAGAGATATGTATGAGGGGGCATTAACTAGTATCAGAATAAGTAGTAGAGAGACAAGTGAGTTTTTAATAACAATAAGCCTACATTAAGGGTCAAAATTGAGCCCTTATCTCTTTGTTTTGGCTAAAGACGAGTTAAAATGACCTCTAAGGGTGAGGTATTGTAGCATATGTTATTCAAGGATAACATAGTTTTCATTGACAAGACTAGAGACCACATCAATGCAAAGTTAAAACTTTGAAGGAAATGCTTTAGAATCTAAAGGTTTTAAAATTCGTTGCGCTAAGACAAAATATATTGAATACAAGTTTAACAATAATAACAGTAGGAACGAGGTAGTAGCCAAGAGTGATGGCCAAGGAGTACATAAAAGAGATTACTTTCAACATCTAGGGTAATAATCCATAATATATATATATATATATATATATATATATATATATAAGGGGCCACTGTAGCTGACTAAGTTCAAGGAAGCAAAGCCCTGCTAAGCTAAGCAAGACAAAAGAAAAGCAATTAAAAGCAAGTCTTTCAAAAGAAAAGTCAAAGGCGGCGAAAGCGACATAATGCTTTGAACTTTGTGTTCCTGTTTCTAGCTTATCTCAAAGCAAGCGAAGAAAACGGGATGATGGGAGTGCGAAAAAATTACAGGGTAAAAAAGCAAACCAACGAATGCAAGTAAGAAAACGGATGCGTAGCGCTAGCGGTGCTAATGCACCCTTGCTTCTTGGAACTCAAGACCCCGGGCCCCACTTCTCTATCTCGGCTTTTTGCTCTTTGGGGCAGCCACTTTTCCAACTCTTCAAATACTTGAGAAAGGCCCATTTTCGATTATGCCCTTTGTGCACCATTCGATAAACCTTGTAAGTAGCTATCTCGTCTGCTCATGTGACTATGTATTGATGTTTATATAATCTATTCTTTTCTTAGCCAAAGCAGCGAGTGTTTCTAGTATACCGAGGGGGTGGAACTGAACAAGATTTGGTGAGAATAAAAAGGATAAAGGCTTTCTTATTGATAAAGTCAATGGAGGTTATTCAGTAGCAATCGCAGGTTTCATTACTTTTTTTCCATTCCGGACTCTCAAAACTAAAACAATAGTGAACGATTGATTCATCATTGAGAGCATTAACCCAAAGGTAAAGACGGAGAAGTCTTTACCTTCTTCAGGAGAGGAGAGAATCTAAGCTGACTCTATGTTATTTTCGATCCGTTGTCGAAAATGGGAGAAGATCGGCAAGAGAAGGGAGCCAAGAACGGTAGCATCATCCGAGCACACATACTGAACTCTTCACTCGCTTGTTTCTCTTTCTTTGCCCCCTCTGCGGAGCGATTGGATGTGTAGCCTATGCGAATCAGTGGAGGCTTGTGTCGTATCTTCATAGCAGAGCAAGAGCAAGCTACCACTAGCCGAAGTCAGAAATAGTGCGGCTGGTCTTTACTAATATGCCAAAGGCTTGCAATTGTCGGTAGCCTACAAATGAATGGCTAATTCAATAGCTAAAAAATAGGCTTTTGACATTAGATATTCTCACATTGACTAACCCCTTCCTTGAGATTTCTTCTATTTCAGGACCACTCATTCCCACATCCACATTTGAATCAAGACCTCCCTCCAATAAGACCATTGAATATTAGAGCTGTTTAAGGGGATGATAACAATCTCTTTCTATTTTTTTACGCTATTCATCACTACTAGATGACTTCTTTCGCTTGAAAGAAAGAAGATATAGGCAGTGTACCCCAGAAGATTGTCTGATCAACAACGCCTTTTTCCGTATGCTTAGAAGTCAAGCTTCCCTTCCCCTCCCCAAACCATCCCAAGAACTGACGGGCGAAAATGACCAAACAAGGAATTCTCTATTCCATCTGTCGCTTATCGAAAGAACCTTAACTTACAGAACTTGAAGGATCAAAATATTCGTAGATCAATCCTTTCCTTCTCTGTCTAGAATAGGAAGATTGAAAAAAGATTACACAAAAAAAGGGAGTTGGCGATCTGTCGTTCTCAAATACAATTTTAAAAGAAGATGGGCACGATCTATTGCATGATAGTTGGAATTCAAGTTTATCACGTTGATGTTAGGAAGAACCTTTTCTCCCCCATCTCCTATGCATGCTTTCAATCGATATTGAGGTAGGTGAGTCGTGATAATGCCCAGCACAGGGCCGATGGCTCTATTTAGAGATTCAAAGTCCGTTTGGTTGCGAAGGGAGAGAATATAGTCAATGTTATGGGATTGATTATGATGAAACGTTCAGCCCGGTTGCAAAAATGACATCAATTCATGCTATTCTCGTTGTTGCATCTGCTAAACAGTGCCCTCTCTTCCAGCTAGATGTAATGGGGTCACTGCCTAAACCCCTCACATTCCATAATCCTCATTTGTTCCGACCCCTCCTACTGCCAGAGGCCTCACCTCCCCTTTTTTTCTTTCTGTTCTTATTCTTGGACATCAGCAGTGAATGTGGTACAAGCTCCCTAGCCTACCTGCAGTCTATACAGTCTTCTCATCAGGTTCAGCCTCTACTGGTACTTTCACACCCCAACCTCTGCCTCATTCTAGGGAGTTGGTTACAATCTCCAAAGAAGAGCTTGAGAGTATCCGACGTCTAATGGCTCAGCTTGAGGGTCCTACCACTACTACTTTTCTAAGTAGGTAGTTTTATTTGCCGGAGAAAAGGATGGCCGGAATTGGATGACTACTCACTAGGTGGTATGAATGGCCGGGGGAGGAAAGGGAGAGCTTTATGTATATTCTTAATGGTCAGTTCCCCTAAAGTGGTGTCGCTAGAGTCTTGATTGCATGCACGGGCACGAGTAGACTAGTGTTTGAGGGAGATCGTCCACTCTGATCACAAGCCCCCTCAGTATCTACAGAAGCAGTCCAAGCTTCAGGAGGCGTGTCATATGTAGTGAGTTCAGCTCCTGCAACAGTTCGAGTTGGTGATTAAGTACAAGAAGGGCCAATAAGGTTGCAGATTTTCTGCCCCCGCAACTATTGTTTCTACCGATTCCTCTAAATATTTTTGGAGAATTGTATCTATTGGATTAGCCGTAACCCTATCTTCAATAGTGTTGTCTTCAAAAGCAATTTTTGAACAAAGCCAAGAATGAAAATGACATAGACTTCTTTTTAAGAAAGAAAAAAGGGTGGTCATGGTTTCTTCTTCTTTTTTTCTTCCGGTCTTCGATCAAGGTGTGTTTCTGATGAATGCTCTTTTTTCGAGTTCTGGTGACACTGTTTTTCTCTATGGATCCGAAAGGGCGTGGGATTCAGCCTTTGGATGGCGTTCTGGTATCAGAGCCCCATTTTCTTCTTGCTTAGGTCAAGTTCCATGGCAGATGAAATCCTGGAACGAGCCAGCAAGCTAGCTAGCTAAGGAAAGAAAGCAATTGCGTGAGGAGCAATGGGCAGGGAGATCTAATTAAATAGATAAGTAGTTGGTTAACTCAACCTACAATGAGTTCAATCGTTAATCTACTTGAGAGTTCAGTCGTTAAGTGTATAGAGTTCAGTAAACTTTTGTTTGGAATACTATTTATTTGAACTAGACGTATTAACCATATATAAAATATATCTAATTATTTAACTAGATTGAGTAAATCTAATCCCAAATAATTGGGATAAGGCTTGGATGATGATGATGACGATCATTGAATAAATCTAATATATGCAACAAATCTCTAGTTTTAATAATAAAGTTATCTAGTTAGAATTACCCTCAAGGAACGGGCAAGAGAGGCCAAGACTCGGCAGTTTTGGATCAAGGAGGGGCTCTTGATCACCAAAGGTCATCACATCTCCTAAGTACGGAGAACTACATAATGAACTCCTTAAAGAGTGCCATGACATACAGTGGGCTGGGTGTATCCGTATTTATAGAAGCTTTAATTTTCGTGCTTATCCCAATCGTTGGTTCAGTTTATGCATGGCGAAAAGGAGCATTGGAATGGTCTTAGCTCCTGAATATTCAGCCGATAAAAAAGAAGGAAAATATTCCATTGAGACAGTTACGAATTCTATGGAGTTTCCATTACTTGACCGAACAACCCCAAATTCAGTTATTTCAACTACACCGAATGATCTTTCGAATTGGTCAAGACTCTCCAGTTTATGGCCGCTTCTATATGGTACCAGTTGTTGCTTCATTGAATTTGCTTCATTAATTGGCTCGCGATTCGACTTTGATCGTTATGGACTGGTACTTTGGCCCTACTAGATGGCCCTACTAGAAAGTGGCTACTAATGGCCACACATGGCGGATGACGTGGAAGAATACGAATGTTTAAATGCTATAAACTAGAAATTAGGTTACATAGTGATAAACAATCCTTTCAAGCAGAACCTGTAACAAACAAAACAAAAAATTTAGACATAAAAAAAAAACTTGAAAATGTGTCAAAAAATCAAATAAATATAAAAAATGAGGTTATTTTCCTACTTACGCAATTGATTGAGAAGTTTACGAAGAAGAAAAAAAGACATGTACATGGTCTTTATTAATTTAGAGAGATCTTATAATAAGGTATCTATAGAGTTAATTGGATTAGAGTTGGAAAAGAAAGAGTCATTGTAGGGTGTATTGACATGAGAAGATATATATACGAGGAAACATTAACTAGTACAAGAAACGTTAACTAGTATAAAGACAACTAGTAGAGAGACAAATGAGTTTTTAATAATAGTATCCCTTTATGAGGGGTCAACGCTACGCCCTTATCTCTTTATTTTGGTTATGGATAAGTTAACTAGGCATCTAAAGGAAGAACTATCGTGGTATGTCGTTTGTGAATGACATTGTGTTGATTGATGACATTAGAGATGGTATCAATACAAACTAAGATAGAGGGATACTCTAGAATCTAAAGGCTTTAAACTTAGATCGAATATATATAAGGTTAATAATAATACGACTAGAAACGATGAATTAATTAAGATTAACGGCCAAAGAGAAGGGCTCAAAAGAGATTATTTACGATATCTTAGTTCGATAATTCATGAGAATCAAGAGACTAGAAGGAATATATCACATATAGAATTAGAGCTCGGTGGACGAAGTAGAAATGTGCATTTGGAGTCTTATATGATCGTGTAGACACCAAATCTTTAATTTTTTCAGTAGAGTAAATTCTAGGAAACTAGAAACCTTGGAAACCTTAGCCAACTAGCTTAGAGCTAACATGATCCCATTCCAAACAAAATGCTAGTTTTTGCTCTAGCAAAGCACCCATTTTTCTAATTGTGAACCACTCTAGGGACCATACTACACTTTTATACCCTAGTGCACCCTAACCCTGTGCTCCGAACACCCCAACCATATACTGCAATTAGTTAAACCCTAATTAATTGACCCCAAACCTACTTAGCTAAATACTTAAACACACTTAGAGAAACTTAAAACCTTCTTAATCAGGACTAAGCCACCCATAAACCTACTTACTTAAGCCTAGGCCTACACTTAAATCTTCCAATTTTGGCCCATACTAGGTTAGGAGTCTTCAACCTAGATTAAGCTCCATTAATTAAATTTGACCAACTTAAATTAACCTAACCTCATTTTGAACCCCCAACTTATAAAAATAAAATTTAAATATATTTTAGTGGGTCTTAAAACCCTCATGTAACCCCCATCTTTAAACCTCATTTAGCCCATATGGAACCCTTCATCACACTAAAAAAATCCTCCACTTTAGGTCCAATTGCCCCCTCTTTAAACCATCTCATCTTGAATTTGGAAGGGGGAACCTAGTTTATTTACACCCATTAAACTTTCATCCTAATTTCATGAGGGGGACACCCTCTAATCCTTCGATATTTTAGATTCAACAAAATCCTAGCCCTAGGCTCCTAGATCCACGGTGGTTCATATTTGCCTCGAAAGACCTGTACTTCGAGTCTACAATAAATTTTAACATTGAGCATTTTTTACTAATGACTCTGAATCGACAATGAGAATAGTCCTCTTGCACCGACATCTCTGACTCAAGCCACCAACTCCTAGTGTTGAGCATGTGGGTCTGGATTATAAGTATGCTCACTCACTTTTCCTTCATTTTCTTACAATTTACTTTATGTTTTTTTCATTTTAATTTACTATCTTTTCTAAAATCTTCTATTTTTCCTAAATTTGTCCTAAATGAGTTGTTTTCATTTTTAAGGTAAATTTTAGCTAGCACATCCATTGGTCTAGAAAAGAGGCCATTTTTTGTTGATTTTATATAGATTCATAATTTGACATAACTAGAATAATCATCTCTCTAATCAATGGAGTTTAAATAGGAAACATGCAGAAATTCTGTTGTTTTCATTGAAATTTCGAGTATAAACAAGTCATCGCATACAAAGCAACCTTAAGGGGGAGTTCTATAAGGTAGTTGTAAGACCATTCATGATTTTATGGGACGGACTGTTAGGCGGTCATGAAGTAACATATCCATATAATGAGTGTAGCTAATATGTGTTGAGTTGGATGAATGGCAAGACAAGAAATGATAGACTTCAAAATAAATATATCCAACGGAACTTAGGGGTGGCTCCAATAGGTGATGAAATGAGGAAAAGTAAGTTTAGGTGGTCTGGCCATGCGCAACGTGGACCTATAATAGTACTGGTTAGGAGGGGCAACTTTGTTCAAGTGGAAAGTTCTAAAAGGGTTAGGGTAAGGCCTAAAAGAACATTGATAGAAGTAGTGGGAAGAGCTATGATGATTTATAGTCTAATTGAGGGTATGGCCCTTGATGGCGGAATGGCAGAATAGGACTCGTGTAGCCAACTCTGAATAGCTAGGATAAAGTCAGATGACGATGATGATGAAATATTAAAAATTTACGTAATGGTTTATATTGATCCTAACCCCTTTTGAATCAAAATCTCCAAAGAAGATGTTGACTTAGTCTCCAAAACGTTTGGATATGAAATTTGAGTGCCGATAAACAAAACGAAAACTTTGCATCCTGGATGTCTTCAAATCCTTGATCAGATCCAAATAATTTTTAGAGGACTTTGATGAAGAACTAAATCATGTTTCAAATGAAAAAACAAAATGAGGTTATATGGTTAAGAATTGAAGGGACAATCAACAATTTAGTGTTGGTGTTTACGGTTCATTAAACAATTGTTTCTTTAGTTAAAAAAAAAAAAACTAGAAAAAATAAAAATCAAGTAACCAAAGCTATTGTGATTAATATTTGATAAGTGCATACATAGTTTTATAATTTTGGGGGCTTTATATGGTCAAAGATCAATTACAGATGCCAAAAATTCAAAAATTACAGCTATAAAGTTGGAAACTTAAATGAAAGACCTGCAGAAAGGCATACCCAGCCAACTTGCCCAAGCCTCGGGGAGACTCGGCCCAAAAAGCCACCATGTTTGGTTCGACTCGGCCAGTTTTTAGTCGAATCCATGAGTTCTTTTAACACTAATATTGACTAAGTACTTACCCAAAACTAATATTAACAAAGTGGTCGTGTCTTTAACAAAATTGTTTACCACAAGACGTTTTTCAATTGTTATCTTAAAAATATAAAATATATCTTACTTTTGGGTTTGGAATACTAAACAGAGACATTTTAATAACGCAATCTATACAAATAACTAAAATGTCCTTATTTATTAGAGTTCAACTGACGAATAAAAAAGTTAAATAGAAAAACATGTCCTTCAAGTTCGGGGTATAGAATATGCAGTTGTAGTTTTTAGCTCTAGCCATTGAAGTTGAGACAAAAAGAAGTGTCCCAACGTACTTCAAGTTTTAAACAATGAATATTAGACTTTAATGAAACAACATGTTCTAGGTTTAAAGCCCATAACTAGCAGAGTTTGACATCAGTTGGCTTAGACCTCGTGGCCACGCACCAGCTGACCTCATGGCTCTTTTTTTTGTGCATTAGTCAGCTCCTCATGACCGCTTATCGGGCCTCGTAGCTCTAAATAGCTCTAAGTACCAAAAATTCATTGTTTGTTAAGGATTTCTAACTCTGAGCGAGGTATTATTTACAAAATAGCCAAGGGGGTATTTGAGTGGAATGATCTTTTTAAATGTAACAATTTTTTATTAAATTGATTGGTTAGACCATCTTGTCCGACTCAAGCTGGTCAAAGTCAAACCGACAATTTTTAATAAAAAACCTTTAATTATGGTGACAAAAAATGGGAGACACCGAGTATTTAGGATTTTTCAACATGGAATCGCCTAACACCGGATCTAGTACGACTCGAGGGATATTGACTAGGGCTAAGAATTTACCCAATTTGGATTTTAAATCTGAATTTCGGACCCTATCTAGATTCGGATATGGATTCAAGATTTGGATCCGACAGTCGGTTCCGGGTCCAAATTTTGGATCAGACAACGGGTCGGATCTAAATCCAAATTTTGGATCGAATAGCTATTCGGATCCCATCAAGGTATAGGTGGATCCATTTCAGGTGCGACCCAATTATTAAAATATTATATGTTATTTTATAATATACATATATGTTATATAATAATTTTTGTTATATATTATTTTATAGAAATTAAATAATGTTTAAAATAATTTTTTTGGATCCAATCGGGTTTGGATGCAGATATATTTTCTGGATCTGAATATTCCGGAACCAATAGGATCCAAATCTCATATAATACTTTTCGGATCCATATCCAAATTCTGGTGGATTTGGGCCCAATCTAGCCCATTCTCAGCCCTAATCCTTACTCCACCCAATAACTCTTTAAATACTAATCTAAATCATAGAAGGCCTAAAAAGAATGTAGCTCATCTAAACCCAGCTGAGCCCAATTCATAGCGTCATAGCAAATGGGCGTGATACTATGAGACTAAATGCTCAAGAGCTCGAGGGAGATTTAGAATCAACTTTAAGAATAAAAATATCTTTAAAAGAAACTAAATGACCTTACAAAGATGGAAAGCACACCTCACATCAAATTTATTTGAACATGCCCCAAAATGTTTCTAAAACATTGGCCCCAGCACCTTTTATTTTTTAATCTAAATAAAAAATCTCTAAGATCTATTTTTGTCAACCATTTTCCGCTTTTATTTTAATTTGTTCTCTCTCTCAAGAATTGACCAATACGACTTTGCAGCTCAGCTTGATTGACTCGGATCGGCGGATGATCGATTGGACCCCTGGTTGAGTCTCTATCAAAGTTCAAAAGTGAGAAGGAGAAATTATTTGTAAGGTGCAATCAATATCCACGCGATTTGCTATGCCCAGAAACACACCCAACTTATGGATGCCGGCTCCTGCTTTATATACTGCTCTCTAGAGCATCCATCAATTAGATGATGAGATTTCTATCTATTTGGTGATGAGCATAGTTTAGTTTTTTTTTTTTTTTTTTTTTTAGATTTATTCTCTAGTGGTTTTAAAACCCGCAAGACAGCTCGAAACCGCTTGCGCCTACTCAAAAACTAGTGCCTGGGTGGTCTGGGTGTGAAAGGCCCCCGGACTCGTGCAATTCCACATTCAAAAAAAAAAAAAGCGCCTATGGAAAACTTGCCATCCAGATTACATTGATTTATGGATGCAACATCATCTTTTTATCAGTTAAATATGGCAAATCATTTTTTGTGGCCTCATACATGTTTAGTCACAGCTCAAATCTCGCTAAAAAGAGCATTCTTAGCATTTGAAAGTTTGCAAATCCATCACCTAGGATCTGAAATGTAAACGAAAAAATCGATTTCATATCTTGAGTATGTCCCATCCTACAGTACCTTTTCTAGGCCATCCAAATTTCAAATCTTTATAGTAGTGTCAGATCTACACCAATTTTGGAGCTCCGAATTCAAAATTTGGGGGCAAAAATAAATTTGTAGGTCATCATATTGTTTTCAGTGCCTTTTCTAACAAGGTTTTACAGGTGCGGCCGCATACAACTGGGGCTAACCATAATTTTGCCCACTAAATATTCATTAAATCGTCAACAAGTGACATGCTATAACAAATGGAAGATTAATTACAATTGACACGACATTACTTTCTTTTTAAATCAAGATGTAAGAAAGGGGTTGGGGTTAAGGTGGTAGCATCCCTACACCCAGTTACCACATTGTGGTATCTATTCCTACCACGTGATTTTCATGTATTTTGAACCTTAGTTCTCCACTGTTCAGGCTCAAGAAACAGATAGTGTACCATATATATTGTTCAATGTTGGTATTCAAAGGACCTATTTATTCAAAACATATACATTCTCGTATACAAAGGACCTATTTATTCAAAACATATATATTGTGGTATACAAAGGATCTATTTATTCAAAATCCCATTGTTGGAAAAAAAAAAAACGAAGGACCTATTTATTCAAAATCCCATTGCTGGAAAAAAAAAGAAAAGAAATCTCATTGTTGAAAAAGAAAAAAGAAAAAAATAGATGTTTTATAGTATACTATTTGTATATAGTACTATTTTACCCAAAAAAAAAACAAATTTTTAGATATCTATGCCAAATTTAATGGTGACCATTTGGGGTTCTACGCATACTATTTGTATATAGTACTATTTTGCAAAAAAAAAAACAAATTTTTAGATATCCGTGCCAAATTCAATGGTGACCATTTGAATTTCTACACATATGGGGGTGGGAGGATCTCTTAGGATCATTACTCACATCACAAAGCAATTACAAGTATTGAAGAGAGAGGAGTGCCACCATTAAAACTCAAAAAAGATTAAAAAAAAAATGTGTACCAAAAGGAGTGCTGCCATTACAATGCCTGTTATAAACGTGATTTTCATGTGTTTTGAACCTTACTTCTCCACTTTTCAAGCTCAAGAAACAGACGGTGCACTACCAATGGGATACCATATATTGTGCAATGTGGTATACAAAGGACCTATTTATTCAAAATCCCATTGCTGAAAAAAGAAAAAAGAAAAAAACAGAGGATGTTTTATAGTATACTATTTGTATAGTACTATTTTCTCTTTCTAGGTTCTAAAGAATCCCAAAACCTAAAAGATTTCCTACTCCCGCAGGAGTAACTATCTATTTACTCCTCTGGGCAAACACATGTTAGGAATATTGTTTAGATCTCAAATTTTGGGGTTGTAACTTTCACAACCTATAGGGTAAAAATAAAATTTGAAATAAGCTCTTTATGTACTATTAATGCCTGATGATTGAATAGAGGTGGTCCAAAATTTTCAGTCCAAGTGTCACAAAACTCAAAACACAAATTTTTTCTTTTGAAAATAATCATCTAGTAATTTTGATGTGGTTCCCAAAATTTTAGACTTAAATAAATCTTCCTAGATAGTGTTTGATTGAAGGAGTATATTTACAGTATGCTCCCGCGGAAACACAGGATACATGATATCCCAAAATACTCAAATGAATTGTTTTCCCTTTAGAGGCCTACAGAAACCACCATGATTTTGCTTGGCCAACACGCACTGCACATGCAAGAGAGTCGTGCACCACAAAATTTCAGCAGCTTATCATGCATTCACAGAGAGCGAACATTGAATGGGCAATGATAAAAGATGAGTGCATATACTATGCTCCCTCGGGAGCAGCCTATACATTTACTCCCTCTGGCAAAGCACATACTTGGGATAAACTTTTTTATTTGAAATTTTGAGATCTATCTAATTATAACAAGATAATTGTTTTAAAAAAATGTTAGATTTTGAGTTCTTAAACATCTAGATCATTTCTCAAAAAAATCAGATCGTTTCGGTGCAATTTTAGGATGCCATTTTTTTTAGATATATAGTGAGTGAGAGATTTGTTTGTTTTTCCTTTTTTGAGGTTGGTTATTGGGTGTTAAAGATCACATCTCTAAAATTTGGGATCTACAAAGATAACCTTAATGTAAGTTTTGCCTGAGGGATTAAGTGGATAGTATGCTCCCGCAGGAACAATTTTTGGCATCATGAAAATGTGGCTGCTTCCCCAATTGAAGATCAACTAAAGAGAAAAGGTACGAGTAGGTGGAGCCACCTTGTTTTCATAACACCCTAGAGAAAGGGGGAGAGAGAGAGAGAAGGCAAAACAAAATGCATTTGAAAAGGAATAGAGAAGTTAGTGCAATTTTCTTTCGAAAGTATAATACCTATGTTCTACATATATTTTAATATCGGTTTGAGCTAGGGGAAAAAGATCCTCATTTGAGGCAATACTTTATGTGAAAGGTTTCTATGCTTCCTCTCTAGTGTAGAAGATCTATCTTCCCCCTACCATTCAGCCATTCAATTTTTATCACTTACCGTTTGATCTTAGATTCGATGTCTTAAAGTATTTTATTTTTAGTTTTTTTTATACAAATTGTATGAATATGAAATTTGGTATGTACTATCTTCTTATTTGGGCGCACATATAAAAAATATTTAAAATAATTTTTTGATAAAATATAATGACCAAAATACCTTTTGAAACTTTCAACGGTATTTTGATCATTTTATTTTATTGAAAAATATTTTTTTATATATTTTTTGCTAGTGTGAGTTTAATAGAGGAATGGACGTCTAAAATTTGGTGTCAAAATAGTTTATAAAAAAAAATTAAAAATAAAATAGTGTAGAGACGTGACATTGTGATTGGGGTAATCTTAACGCTCTATTCAGAATGGACGATTGGATAAGTAGGAGGATATAATTTCTATGTTGTAGGAGAAGCATATAAAGCTTGCCCATACTTTATTAGCTATTGCTTCCTGTTCTCCATAATTTAATTATTTTAGTTTAAATTTTAAAATAATTTTTTTAAGTAGTGACTCATCAATTTCTGTACGTCCGAGTTGTAGATAACATGCGTATTTGATGTGAATCTTCGAATAATAAAAGAACGAAACTTTGTGCTTCGGGGCCCTCCACACTCTCCCTCTCATGCACACTATACTATATCTCTATTAGTTGATTCAGTAATTCTAAAATGGGATTGTATATTATGAAACTACTTACTTTTGAGACAATGAGGCTATGATTATTTTTAGTCATTGGATTTTAAATCCAATAAATTGAACTATGTTGTAATATTTGAGAAATTTTATATTGGACTTTGTGGTCAATCAGTTATATATCCTTAACCACTCCATTTCACATCCAAAGGTCAATAATAATTATGCCCTATTTGTATCAAATGTAAATGGTCTCACTATATATATTTCCTTTTAAAATATGATCGTATATCATAAGTAGGGCAGTTAATGGATTAGGTTGGTACCGGGCACTATACACCCAATGGTTTAAAGCAAAAAAAAAAAAGCCACCCACTAGTTTCAAGGGAAAAAAAGAAAAATACCATTTCATTTTGAAATTTAGAAGTATTATCATGTATTTCATATTTTACACTCAAGTCTCACTTTTTAAATGCATATAGTATGCTTAATTTTATCTCTTGTCTTATATATCCAATTAAATTAAATTGGGTATATTTATATTGTCTACTATCACACACCTGTAAAAAATAAAAATATTTTAAAATAAATAAAAACTCCAAAATACCCTTGAATAGTAAAAGGGTGTTTTTGTGATCTATACTTTTGGATTACGTTTCATGTTTTTTAGAGGTTTGTGATGGTAAAATGTTTGTGTATACCCAGTTTGAACTTAAACCAATATATTCAAAAGAGATAAAATTAAAATTTACTTTGTAGGACTTAGAG
>NW_006498404.1:8164587-8183167 GCF_000471905.2 Amborella trichopoda
TGATTTCGTACTACCCTCATCACCATCCAAACTTCATCGCGCAGTCACAATTGTCCGGTAGTATTTTAATTCTCATTTTTTTTCTACAAATCCAAATTGCTTAAAATTTTGAGAGTGTGTACATATTAGTGAGGCGCACCTAATAAAAATATAAAAAAATAATTTATAAAATATAAATTGACCAAAATACCTCCGAAAATTTATGGGGATATTTTGGTTAATCTATATTTTGATAATTTTTTTAAGTGCACCTCACTAAGATGTACATACGCTCCAAATTTCAGATCATTCTGATTAGTAAAAAAAGAAAATAAAAATGAAACACTATTGGACAACTTTGATCGTGCGATGAAGTTTGGATGGTGATGAGGGTAGGCAAAATCACTGTTTATATATTTCTGGTGATGAAAAATTATCAGAATACCCCTGAAAAAGTGTAAGGGCATTTTGGTTATTTATTTTTACAATTGTTTTTTTAAAGGTTCACCATAATGTTATGATGGGATCCCCAAAAGTTCATCTAAAATTGTTTTAAAGAAAAAAAATGAAAAAAAAAAAATTAGTGTTTGGCATGACATTGTGGTATGAACAATAGTAATCATTCGATTAAGATCGAACGATTAAGAAGTGGGATCATCATCATCATCTTTTTCCCAATTAATTGGGATCGGCTACATGAATTATGGTCTTCATTCTGCTCTATTAAAGGTCATATCCTCAATGAAATCATAAGTCCCTATATATTTTCAGACTACAATATGAGAGGCCATATCATCAATGAGGTTATAAGTCTCTATTTTGTTCTATTAAAGGTCATCCTCAGTGAGGACATAAGAAGTGATATCACATATAACTTATATGTGGTTTGGGGTCAGGTAGAAACATTTATCGTTTAACTCATGGGTTAGTAGTTACTCATCTTCCATTTTGTCCAGTACCTATAATTTTGATGCTCATGTTCGTTTTCTTGTTTCTTGCTATTTTTTATTTATATTAAAAAAAAAAAGAAAAAAGAAGAAGAAAGTAAAGACCCTTTATCTAGGAGTAGAAGCAAAATAATTATCCTGCAATTTACTAAAAACTTCAATAAAAAAGAAAGAGAAAAAAAAAGAGTAAATCAAAACATCGGAGATAAGAGAGGGCAAGCCCCAAAAGCTTAAATAAACTTTTGAAGGCCCAAAAATGTCAAAAATTCATCCGAAATTCTTTTGTAAGGTCAAAACAGGAAAATCGAACCATACCTTGACCGAAACAACGCCACACTCCTAAATTTTAATAGGCATTTACAAATTATTCTTGATTGTAGTTTAGTTCAAAGAACCATTTAATCGCATGAGATTTAATGGCTCCCACATACTAAGGTGTCCGCTTCAACGGCAACATCTTATACCATTTTTTCTTGCGTGGAAAATGGCTGGTGATTGTTGTTGGGAAATGAATATAGTGCTCCTAGGATGAGTGTTGACTGAGGTTTACATTTAAAACGGTGACGCTTATATGAGGGCTGTGGTTTGTGTAAGGCCGAGGCCTTAAACATTCAAAGTAGGGCGCCTTTCAAATAATGCCGAAATATATTGTTTGGTATCATAAATCCTTATGATAGCCTAAAATTTATTTTCATCTCTAATTATAAAATTTAAAATTAATAAATAGTGTAGATCGAACAGATATATGATAATATATAATACATTACAAGATGAACTATTTCTAATATTTGAATTTTTATTTATTTTTTATGTTCATACATCTTGAGGTTGAGATGATCAAAGTGAGGGTTTTCCGGCATCGAAACAATATTTTCTAATGAATTTCTGTGGTGCATCTTAATTTGATTGTTAGGGACCTCACCTTTACATAAAATTTTTCCTTATATAAGGTGTCCTCCATGTATTGTAGAAGAAAGAAGCACTCCTAAATTTTGCTTGGAGATGGAGTTCCTCATTCATAAATCTTATGGTGACTTGAAAATCTCTTTTCATCCTTAGTTTTTGAAAATTTAAATTGTAACAGTAGTACATATCAAGTAGATTTATAGGAACTTGAAAATAGACGGACCAGACAATTTGTTATAAGATGTAGTATTTTTAGGACTTGAAATTTTTTTCTCCCTTCATTTTCTATATATCTTGAGGTCGAGATAATCGATTGGGGGGATTACCAATATCAGAGCACTCTCTTCTAAAGAATATTTGATGTGTACCTTACTTTAATAGTATAAGGTTGACACCTTATATAAACTTTTTCTAATTTAAAAATATTTAAGCTAGAAAGACTCCAAGGATCAAAGCACCTGCTCATAAGTGAACAAAAAAAAAAAAATCCTTAGTCAAACAAATAAATGTGGCTATTTGGTGTATTGTCCAAAGGGTGAAGTTTTTCGTAAAGCTTGCGGATGTATATTACATGCATCGAGACTAATTTTACCAAGGAGATTTGGGTTGCAGCTCTATGCAGCTGTAGCAATAAGAAATACTTAAAAGTTCATATAAGGGTGAGGTCTTAAACAATCAAATTAAGATGCACCTCAAAAAATTGATTAGAAAAGGTTGTTTCGATGCATAAAAACTCTGAATTCGATCATCTCGATCTCAAGATGCATCGACATGAGGAAAGACAAATTTCAAATATTAGAAATAATGTATCTTATAATATACTATCTAGATCGTCAATTGTCAAGTGTTCATAAATCTGCTTGATCTATACTATTTTTGGATCATCAAATTTTACAAGTTGAGATAAAACATACTTTCAAGCCACCACATTGATTTCTAATAACACTGCAACAACTTGGTGGGTTACTTTGATGGATTAGGGCCTCAACCTTATACAAACCACACCCTATAAACTAATATGAATAAACTACAAATGCAGTGGCATGTTCACACGCAAGAGGGAAAAGGTTGAGTAGCTTTTGCTGTGTCTTTCAACGAAAGCTAGAAAAACGGCCATTAATCACTAAAAGTTTCCATTAATCACTAAAAGTTTGCGCCAAACATTGAAATTGCTACTTTTGCAACAAGACTCGAATGTCTACAGGAACCGTATTCGATGGGGCCGCGGCTTTACAAAGTTACACTTTAATGACCATGGAAACTGTGGAATGACCGTTTAGGTGCTGGAAATAATTGATCTGAAAATTAGAGAAAATAAATTTTAAACTCTTAGAATAATTCATCTCACATGTTTTCCTGATGGTTTAATATAATTTTTCACAAATATGTATTATTTTTGGAGCTTCAAATTTATAGGAAAAGGTATAATCAGTGTTTTAGAAATCGGATCAGTGTGGTGGATCGTTCACCCACAAATCCACGTTAAGTTTTTGGATCGATAATCCACAGCATGAATCGATGATCCATGAAAATATTAAGAATAAATGAAATCAAATAGGGGTTTATAGGGGGGTTACTTAGAATGGACCTAAGAAAACGATTAGATAAGTTTAAAAAAAGGAAAAAAAATTATACAAAGGGGAGTTTTAGGGGGGGAATCGGGCCGTGACCCATACTATCCCAGGAAACAGTTTAGTCGCGATTGATTTCCATCTGAATCGACAATCCAAATAAGAAATCATTGGGTTTTAAAACACAGAGGTTTCTATACTTCCCCTACAGCATAGAAGATCTATGCTTCCCCTACTATCCAGCCATCCAATTTTGATCAAGAGAGCCACTCACCGTTTGATCTTAGGTCTGATGTCTCAAATTATTTTATTTTTAATTTTTTTGTACAAATTGTATGAATATGAAATTTGGTACATGCCATCTTATCATTGGGGTGCAACCTATAAAAAATATTAAAAATAATTTTTCAATAAGATATAATAATCAAAATATCCCTTGAAACTTTCAAAGGTATTTTACCTATTTTATTTATTGAAAATATTTTTTTTTATATATAGTTTTTGCTAGTGCGAGTTTAATAGAGGATTGAACGTATAAATTTGGCATCAAAATAGTTTATAGAAAAAAACTTAAAAATAAAATAGTGTAGAAACGTGACATTGTGATTGGGGCAATCTGAGCCCTCCATTCAGAATGGACAGTTAGATAAGGAGAAGTATATAAGTTTTATGTTGTAGGAGAAGCATAAAAAGCTTGCCCTTAAAACACCGGGCAAAAATAGATTTTCATTCCATATGCTCGGAAACATGTTTTTTAAACAGTAATTTCAGGTGAAGGCTTATCAAGTTTCACAAATTCACATCCCTTCCAAAACGGCTTCAACGTGGAAGTGTGAGCACCTTGTTGATTTTTTTTGGCTTTATTTGTGGAAGGTGGGTGGCACCTTGGAGTCTTAGACAAGGAGCATTTACACCCAAACCACCAAGCCAAGAGGACGGACCCTTTGATGCAAAACTTATTTGCTGGAGAAATGGCCGCTCCCTAACTTCCATTCTTTGATATGCATTTATGGTTTGAACATGATACCTTTACTACAATACATGCATACATTTTAATGGTAGTTTTGAGGGTGGTTTTGTGGTCCTTGCCATTAAGCCAAGAAGCTCAACTATTGTTGAAGTTCCAAACAACATTTTCTTTCCAAATTGTGATATCTAGAAAGCTTGAATTTCAAGCCAAGTTGTTAGTTAGGCGTTGGACCATCACTGGCAAAAGAAAATATAGACTTGAAATTGACCCAACGGTAGCAACCAATCAAAATGGGAGAATATAGTAAAAACTAAATAGGCTAATTTACATAGGGGTAAAGTTTTGGTGCCAACCCCCCAACTTTTTTTTTTTGTTTTTTTTGGGGTAGATTAGTGGGCACAACATGGTCCTATCCGTTTTAGAAGTAGTTAATAGTTCTAAAGGTATTAGTGGGATGGAAACCTACACCCATCAACCCTATTCTTGTGCTTACCCCAACTCCTTTTGTGGATTCTCCTTTCAAAATCAAATCCATTTTTTAGAGATAATTTTGGATTCAAAGCATTACAAGTTTGTCATCTTGATGACCATGACCATGACCATGAATCTAAAAAGAAATTTGATCCTTCTTATACCTTTTTTTGGACCATAAATTTTAGTTATTAAAAGATCATCAGGTCTGCACTATTTTTGGAGCTCATAATTTATAAATTTGTTTTGAGAATAGATTTGTAGCAATTTAAGATGTGTTCCATATCCTAAATCCTGTTAGACCCATGAATTGACAAACTCACCCAAAGCTTCTTATTCACAAAATTCACAAAATGGCCTAAAAATGAAGTGCAATGAGCATCTACTAAACTTGGAAGCCACTAAAACTAGTGCACGGGTCAAAAGAGAACATCCATGTGTTAATTTTGAGAAAAAAAAAATTTAAAAGAAAAGAAAGAGAACATCTTGATTTTATCCGGGATTTGGAAACAAAGGCTAAGATAGATTAGAAGGCCAAAATACAAAATAAAAGAAGATTGAGTTTAGAAGCAGAGGTGATAAAATTTTGAGGGAAAAGCAGCGTGCTGATAATTTGATAATTAAAAATGACTTATTGAATGTGATTAATTGGTGCAATAAAAAATTTAAATTGCCTTAGCGCCTAATATCTTTATGGTTGAAGATTTTACGAATTACATCTTGGTGGTTGGCGACTTTAAATCATGTTCATAGAAAGTTGAATGAAGTTACAGGTTATTTCTAGGTCTTTATTTTGATTAGTGCATTGTAATTTCCATTTTAATTAATGTAAGATAATACTTAAAAAAAGGAGTTTAGAAGGACCATTTTCGTAAATTTTGGCAACAACCGGTGGTTATTTTCGTCTCATTTGGTTTTATATATAATTTTGTCTTAAACCATTGTTGTCTTTTTTTGGTACGAAAGCCAGACAGGGACTTTTACGAAATTTAATGGACTAGCAGGGACATTTTCAGGTTTACTTCCATAAAATTATGTTTGTCTGGAAACGCACTCTTAAAACGTCTCTCTCTATCTCTCTCATCACTTTAAACAAACTCTCTCTTCTCTCTCTACTGTATCTATCTGGTGGTGGTGCGTGGTTCTTAGAGAGAGAGAGGGAGACAGATGAAGCTCAAAAGTGGGGTAAAGCAAACTACCTCGACAAATTAGGGTTTGAAGAGTAAGCAAATGTGAGCAAAAACGAGGCCTTTAAGGATTTCTCTCTCAATGTTCCATGTTGCAGGAGTTTTGCAAGAACCGGTAGGTTTCAGGCATTCGATCCATGCATTCAAATCTATAATCTCGTTATTTAGAGCTTCTCCTGCGCATTTTTTTCAGTATTCTTCTCGAATCTCTTACTTGATTGATGGAAGAAGCTAGGTCTTATCAGCATTTGATTCAGAACTGTAGAGCCAGTGTGTTCCGATGCGTTCTTTGAGTTTTCTCAGAAAATATGCAGAGTTTGGAATTTCTTATTCAGTTTTTTGAAGTCTATGTATTTGAACAGTTTTCTCAGCTGCTTGTCATGGTCGATGTATGCGGATAGGTTTTAAAAGCATTGATTTTAGTTATTTTGATATTCTTCCTGTTATTTATGAAGATGCTGTTTGTGTTTTTAATGTTTTCGTGCAAATCACCATGGAAATTGAAAGAAAATACTAGGCTTTTGGGAGCATTGCGTTTCCGAAATTTTAAATCTTTGCTTCATTTATGAAAAGCTGCTATATTTAGAAGGAACCTGACCCATTTTGTAGTCTGCAATGAGATCAATGATTTACAGATTTAACCTCGACAGATTTCTCTGTTCTTTAAAATCCCTTGACTGCTCATTTTTTTATCTCCTGCCGAAGAAACCGGATCAATAGTAGGAAAGCACGGGGATTTGTTAGAATTGAGAGAATTATACATCACTTCCATGTTCTTTTGAATATTTTTTAAGTAGTTTCCTGAATTTCTATGAGAAATAGGAAGGTCTTTGGACCTTTGACCAATTGCAAGCCAGACAAATTGAGGAATTGGATTATCATTCTTTGCAGATTAAATTTATTAACGTGAGTTGACATATTTTGTGACGTGGAAAACCTTGAAGAATGAAATCTGATACGCCCCTTGATTATGCTGTATTTCAGCTCTCGCCCAGGAGGTCAAGGTAAAGTTTGCTAATTTGATCTGAGAATTGAAATTGACTGGTATAAATTATTAAAAAAAATAAATTTGATTGGTTTGATTTCCACATTCAGGTGCTTCTGGCGTGTGAGGTTTTAAATCTTTTTAATACTCTTTATCGCTGTAGGTGTGAATTGTTTGTCTCTGGTGAAGGCAAGATCGAGAAACTCGCATCTGGGTTGCTTAAGCCATTCACTTCTCAGCTAAAGGTTGCAGAAGAACAGGTTGCCAGAGCAGTTCAGTCAATCAAGCTTGAAATTCAGAAGAATGAAGATGCTGGAACTTGGTTCACTAAAGGAACCATTGAAAGGTTGAATGCTTATCTGTACGGTGGTGGTTGGTTTCTTTTACTGGGTGTTTTTGGTTTTGTGTTTTGAAGTGGTTGTTTAACTTAAAGTTTCCTTATTTTGATATCAGATTGCCCTTTTTCTTCCCCTCCTATTTTCTCTTTGTTTTTTCATTGCAGGTTTGTCCGGTTTGTTAGTACACCAGAGGTGTTGGAGCTGGTCAATACTTTTGATGCTGAGATGTCTCAGTTGGAGGCAGCTCGTAGAATTTATGCACAGGTATTCTTCCAATGCGTTCTCCTTTTTGGATATGTTAGTTCCAGTGCGTCTATAGTTACTCTTAGTAACCACGAAAAAATGGCGTCTCATTTAGGGTGCAGGAGATCAGTTTTCCGATGCAGCAGGTACATTATGAGCTCTCTCCTATGTAAATTTCCTTGACTTTGTTGTTAGTCTCTTTAGCTTGTATTTCATTTTAGATTGGGAAGCTTTTGTAGGAATAATCTTTCTTGCTTTATTACTCTATATATTTCACAAGTTTTAAGTCTCATTCTTCTGATGATCCCTGGTAGCTGTACTGTTCTTGAATTTAATCACCATGCCGGCATACTTGAAATTTTCATATTAATAGGCCATAGCTTGGTCACATCCAATGCTGATGATCTCCAAGTAGTTGCTGTTTCCTTGAAGTGAATTTGTACTTTTTACGATAACACCAATTCTGTATTTTTGCATTTCCTCACATGTAAAACTCTGCAAGAAGGTTCTGTTTCTCCAACCAATTGATCGACAAATAAGATTATTGTGATTTTTGTAAGAAATCTTGCACTTTGCATGTATTGAGTTTGAGTTTTGACCCGCCTGCCTTCTTGGTTCCTCTTTCCATATAGTTATGAACTCTTTTGTCGTGATATGTAAAGGCATTGTTGACTCATTTTTCTATTCTAATTTGTTTCATGTTTGCTATCTTAAAATTTCTGTTTCTCATACTTTATTGTCCTTATTGTGGGCTTAATTTGGAGGTCTCTGAGCTACTGGAACTGGTGTCAAATATTAGTATGAAAAATGTTCTTAATTTCAAATGGGACCTTAAATGTCAAGCTTGTTTTCCCTACTCTACCACCCTGTTATTTACATAATTGGCCATGTTCACCACAAACAGTTGAGTTACATAGTGGGTAGGCAATTTGCGAAAGATTTGGCTTTCATAATTTTTTATCCAAACTAGTTTAATAGAATATGGGAACAGTATGACCACTTAGTCTCATTATCAATGATTAGACTTGAAATCTATTTTGCAAAGACATGGATATGCCTATCAACAACTAACATGAACACTCGTATCAGGAATGCCAACCCCAAAATTGGCCCATCAGACATGGCACATCTGCATATTATTTATAGAGACATGGGATTTGAGGTGACGCTAGGTAATTTCAGGGTAAGATATCAACTATAAACATTAAAAAGTGTCTAAGCTTCTCAAGGATCAGGCAGGAGTATCATGTCCTTTGACATGCATAAAAAACTATGGATGTTCGTGTGCATGCTACATATCTTGAAATTCAACTTATAATATGCTTGAGCAACAAAATAATCCTGCTAATTCAGGAGTATGCAATCCATTTCATTCATTTACCAAAAAAGTCGAAAAAGAAAAATGATTTGGCTTATAAATGAAAGAAATAAGCAAGCCAACTTAAAAGAGACATTTACTCCTTTATTGTTAGTTGTTGCCCAATAGAAACATGTGAACTAGGAATATTATCTCACAATCAAGAAAGCTCCTCACTCCAAGTAACTAACCTACACAATAAAGATACATTAAAAAAATAACCAACACAATAAAAAACTAACCATCCTAGCTTCTTAGGGTGTTCAAATTATGGGGTATGTGCATCTGGGATAGATGGGGACTAGGGGGAATCCTAAACCCAATCCATACTAGGGGTTAGAAAAGGATATGATAGGGTTACAATTGTAGTTTAATTGGGTTGGTTCTTTGGTATCAATCATGGTTTAGGATAAGTATCAGGGTTAAAGAAGTCAGAGGCCTGGAGCCTTGTGTACCTATAGAGTCTCCATGGTGATGGACGAGAGCTATGGATGTTTGAGATCTAATAGAGGTTCTCTAGCAGATAAACTTATCATAGTTTTCATGTAGACAACCTCATAATGTGGATGGAAGTGGACTTCTTTTAGGCTTTGGGGGCTTGAGTTACCAGTTCTTTAAAAACCAGAAAAGTTTGGAACAAGCTGGTTACATCATATATGGAGAAGGGAAGGGGTTGGGACTGGGTGCATCATTTTTTCACGAGCCTGCCAAATCACAATAAATGAGTTGTCTTCCACTTGAACATGCTGAAAGGGGCTCGTCCTAGTAAGATGGAGGGTTGAGAATTTGGGGAAAGTAGCAAAAAAAGAGAAAGAACAGATTTACCAATAAGATTAACAACAACCAAGAGCCATTGGAGCCAAGAGAGAGAAGGGTTTGGAAATTTCCAAACCTTAATGCCTCTTCTTTGTTATTAGAAGTATTTGTGACATTGCATTTTCTGCAGATGCACAATTTCTGGGTGAGTCCATTGAATTACATTGATTGTGTAGCCTTTCATGACTAAAGGGTGTCAATCATTGAGAAAACCCTCCAAAATGCCACTAAGAGAGTTTTCATTTCTCAACCAGCTCCTCCCTAGCTAATGTGGCATGTGAAAGTTGCAGCGACCGCCTTACTATTTGTTGGGTTTCTGGTATCAAATCACACTCCAAGTTACTTTTGGGCCTTCCTTTCTTTCTTTAGTGGTAATTTTTTGTCAATGCCAGCATCACTTAAAGCCGAGCTCTATAAAGCACCTTTAGTGAGAGAAAGGGGTGTGGGAGAAGCAGCAGCATTGGTGATAAGTTACATTCTTAAGCATTTGTGATCATTTTCATTCTTTTTTAGAACCAGAGCAATGGTGAGGGTGTCAAAAAAGGATATTGTTCGATAGTGTATCTCCATCTTGATATTGAAACCACACGCCTGTTTTATCAACGTAATCATGCTATTCATTTGTTTTGGAAACTAAAAAATTTAAGCACCACAACACTCTCTTTAGCTGAATAATCTTCATGAGCATCATACTATACCCATCTTTCTTTGTGCATCTTTTACTCATACAGACTCCACTTTCTTTAACTCAAATCAGCCTTGAGTTCTGAGGCCATTTTCATGCATGACATGCCTTATATGTGACCCTTATTACACACCTACAAATGCAATTGGTGCTCGATCTCTTGTCCTCGGTATCCCTTGCATAACTGATGTACGTGGAGCCTTTCAATTGCTCAAAGCAATACTTCTCGTACTTTTCAAATACCAAGCCCACTCACTTACATTCAAAAATTTCTTCCTAAGTTAACTACAAGACAAACAACAAGCATCACAACCATACTTATCGGGATCTCTCAGAATAGGTGGCGACCCTGCTCTGCAATCTCGCCCTAGTGCTCCAGGAAAGGGATCTTCAAGGATCTCGATATCTAGATTTTGGGATCTCGAATCTTGATCCCTACTGCTAAGGATCTCGATTCCGCTTCTTAGGGATCTCGATCCCAACCTTAAAGACCAAGACAACAACCAAACTAATGATTTTCTTTATGTTATAATCAATTAGCAACACATCTATACTTTTAATGTAGTTGCATTTCTTGCTGGCTATGAATAAAGAGCTCCCTACTTTAAAGAGTATATATAGTCTTAGACCCAAAATAGTTTGGATAAGGCTCAAATGATGATCATGATATAATCCTAGACTGTACATACTGCTTAAGTTTGGGCGCAAGGACACAAAGGGTTGGGATCAACATTCCAAAAGTTTGGGACCAAGATCCCAAAAGGTTGAGATCTCAATCCCTAACATTTGGGGATCTAGATCCCTAATGTGTGCATTGTGCAGATGACGCTCCTTACCATAGGGATCTTCTTGTATTTCATGATCCCCTGCTCCCGCTCTTGATCTTGATCCCAACAACTATGGTAACGAGTAATCCCACTCAAGTAGCATTCGGGGTTTCTGAGTAGCAGAAAAACCCCTATCTCAAGTTTCCCCTAAATCTAAATACTAACCTTCCCCCACCCCTCTCTTACTACATGTGCTTTATAAAGTTCCCCTTCAAGTGGTGATTTCATTCTCCTATTTTTGTGATGATCATCACCCCCTTAGAGCTATAAGTTTATTGTCCAATTGTTGTTATGATTAACGGGGTTTCCTATCATTGTCGTTTTGGGATCTTGATTTTGACCTTTTGGGAGATTGATCCCAACCCTTTGGGTCCTTACTCCCAAACTTAAGAGTATGTATAGTCTAGGACTATATCATCAAATCATCATTTGAGACTTATCCAAACTAATTGGGGTCTAAGACTATATATACTCTTTAGAGTAGGGAACTCTTTAATTATAGCCAACAAGCAATGCAACTACATTAAAAGTATAGTTGTGTTGCAAACTGACTATAAATAGAGAAAATCATTAATTTGGTTGTTGTCTTGGACTTTAAAGTTGGGAACAAGATCCCTAACAAGAGGAATCAGGATTCCTAGTAGTGGGGATCGAGATCCCAAATTTAGTTATCGAGATTCTTAAAGATCCCTTTCTTGGAACATTGGAGCGAGATTCTGGAGCAGGACCGCCACCTATGTTGGGAGATCATATTTTTGTGATGATTTCATTGTCCTATTATTGTAATTATTAATGGGATTTTCTATCCATTTATTTAAAGGGCGCCTACAAGAATGGAGTGCCTTTACAAACCTTTTAAGAGAAACAAAAGGATTTTTTTTCTCTTTAACTCTTTTGAGTGAAAAGCACTACAAGGTTTGGGTGGGGTGCAAATAACGCCGAATGAGAAACGAGCAAAGTAATGTACACATTGAGGTTGAGGTTGGGTTCAAGACTGTAAATTTGGACGTGTTTAGGGCCAAGTGTTCTTACAAATGGTCTTCTTTGGCCCTACCATATTGAATAGTAGTCGTATTTATGATCATATATATGGATCCTTTAACCTCTGTATCCAACATAGCATATCTCTTACTCTGCATGTGTTAGTTGTTGCTTGATTTCCCAGCTCACCGAGCATCTTCTTATACTTGTCTTCAATCTATATATCTCAAAATGAACTTGAACTTTGATGTGGAATACGTGAACAAATGAAGCAATCACTGTCTTCTTGAGGCCCCTGACATGTATAGGGTCCCCATTTTAAAGTACTCTCGTATCATATTCCCCACTCATGGAGGTCTTAGGTGGGTAACTTGGTATAACTGCTGTTGAAGTTGAACTTGAGTGAACCTCCACAAGAAGGGGTTGCCCATAGGGCACATAACTTTTAAGACTTCAAGTGTCAACAATCTTATCTCTCATACCAAGTTCTCATTCCACAAACTTCCTTTGAAACATGGGCACGTAGTTTCCGGGAACGCCTAATTTGGTAGGCGATCCCTTCTGGGATCTCGATCCTAAGATCCGATCAGAGAACTTCCAGGTATCACTTTTTTGGAATTAAGGATCGAATCTCGATCCTAATTTTGGAATTTAGGATCGAATCTCGATCCTAAGATCCGAATAGAGAACTTTCGTGGATTACTTTTTTTGGAATTTAGGATCTTGATCCCTTTTTCAGGGGAACGAGTTCCGTTAATCATGTGTTTTGAATTCCCGGCTTCTTTGGGATCTAGATGGTGAATGATAGGTTTCTTAGTCCCAAGAGTCGTGGGATCCAGATTTTATTGCATTGTAACACAACGATGACCATATATTGTATCCAGATTCTATTACAATATTTTATGATAATTTAGAGTTTTACTCACTACATAAATCATCCCCCACGATCCTCCATTATGAATGCCGTGCTACCTTGGTGTGCAATCCATTATTTAATAAATAATAATAAAAAGCAAACTATTTCATGCATATATAGTTTTGGGCTATACTTTATCACATATGATTTTGTTGTTCCTATTCAACGAAAAAGATAGCTACACAAAGTTGGGTTCTTTACAAAAATAATACTGCACAAACTATAAAATTCGTAACTTACTAAATGAACTGATTTTTAAATATATTAATCTAACAAACTATGGAATAATTTAAAGTTTCTTAATTCGTATTTATTTAATCGAATTTGCAGAGTACATATAATTAGTTCAAGAAATTTGAGAACTAGGGCCTTGTTTTCTAACCCCAGGGAGCCTCTATCTTATGGCGGTTCAGCATTCCCTGAATTGATCCCGCTTCTGCCTCTAACAACTATGTGTTGTGTTGCACTCAGGTTGTGGATTAGGGACTGAAATTTAAAGTGCTCTTAGGGACCTCGATTTTTAACTAGATGGAGTTCGGTACTATACGGTTCAAAACCCAGATCGTTGGGGTGGATCATCTAACCGATAGATCTGTGGTGGCTCGTTGGATCAGCTATCTGGATTGGTCTGAATTGGTGATATCGAAAAGTACTAAAAATTGAAAACTAAAAATTTAAATGGGGGTTTATGGGGTGGGGATTTTGGGGGAACTAATAAAAGAAAAGCTTAAAAAAACAAAGAAAAAATAATCAAAGGAGGGCTTTTGAAAAGGGATTGTATAACATGAGACCATTTACCTTTATTACAAGGAGGTCACAATTGCTACTGGCCATTAAATGTTAAATTGGATGGCTTGGGTTGTGTCACAAAGTTTGAGAATTTTTTTTTTAAACTTTGAGTTTAGTCAATGACACACACAAAACCACCCGATTTGAAGTCTGAAGGGTAAGAGTGATTGTGACCTCCTTGTATTAAAAGTAAATGGTCTCTTTGTATACTTTTCCTTTTAAAAAAAGAGGGGGACGGGGGGTGCTGGGCCTGATACCTTATCAGAACCAGTTCTGTCCCGCCAATTCCTTGTTTGGATTAGCAATTCCTGATCCAGATTGTAGGGTTTTAAAACATTGACCATGCATAATTTATTGTTCTATCCCGATTAAGTTTGGATCGAGATCCTTAGGCGTATGGACTGCGATCCCCACCATAGGGATCTTTCTGCTTATTAGATTCTACGGTCCTGATCCCAATATCGTATCTGATTTTATCCCATTCTCGGTAACTATGGTTTTTAATCATATTGCATCAATTGGGTTGGACTTGCATTCTTTTCGACCAATGTGCCCTATTTTGTTGCCAGACACAGGTTCTAGACTCTAAGGATGCTTGCCATTTTAACTGATTATTGTTGTCCATGGGTTGACGATGGGAATTTTACACATGGTTTTGATTTCATTTGCACAAATGGCCTAGTCGCTTGATAGTTCAACAATTATGGGTGCTTACTTATTTACCTCATCTCAACCAGATGGAAATCGAGCAGGAGCAGCAGGTGCAGCTGATACAACCAAGTGAGTTTTATATTTTAGCTATGACTGTTACCCCCAAATATACTCCTAATATTAAGAAGGCTTCTTGTCTTGCATATTTTAACTAGAAGGAGGGAGGCAAGAAGGGAGGGATGAAGCTGATATTTTCATTACTGGCTGAAACCAAAGTTTCTTGGGAGTTGGGGCAAAACCATAAGAAATAAATTAAAGCTGACAACTGGCCAAAATTTCGGTTAAAATCGGCTCCTTTTCTTTAAACCTTACATGGGATTTGAACATGAAAACTTGGGTGCTTGACTAAGAGCTTGGAACCACTGGGCCATGGGGCTTTCCCAATTATTTGCTCCAATTTTTGTTGATTTGACCAAAACATGGTGGGACTTGGCTGAGATTCAGTCAGGCAAACATTTACATTTCACTTTTTCTCCATTTTCATTGATTTAATCTGAGTTTTCGCTACGACCAATTTCAATCCCAATTTCCTTGGAATATGGTGTATTAGTTATTTCATTTTCACATCAAATTTTCTTAAGTTTCCAATGAAATTCAGTTGCATTTTAGCACCGAACTTGGCACAGCGGCTACCCTGTACCATTTTTCTCTTTTTTAATTTTCTTTTTGGCCCTGTTATTTATAATTTCTGGGTGCTATTTTTCTATGGTAATTGTTACAGGAGAGAGCTTCTGAGGGCAATTGATGTGAGGCTCATGGCAGTCCAGCAAGACTTAACCACGGCCTGTGCTCGAGCAGCTGCTGCTGGCTTCACCCTTGAGACTGTCTCTGAGCTACTACTCTTCGCCGAACGTTTTGGGGCGTACAGATTGAAGTAAGGTTCTGCTTTGAGTTTTTAATTTTGAGAGGGAATGGTATGCGATATAAAACCGGGGTATGGTATGTGCTATACACAGGCTGTGTATGTGTGGTGGCCAGGAAATTCAGAGTCTGCTCTCACCCACTGGTGGTGGAGAGTGACCATATCTGGGTGTTTCCATTGTTGGAGATGGGGATAATCGACTGGTGTTAATCTTGATAGTCTGCCAGACAGAGTAGACAATGGATACCCCAGATGTGCTCTATGTGCCACATACAAGGCTGTGTGTGTGTATGGCAATCATTAGAAAATCAGAATTCGGATCTCACTCAGTTGTCCCCTTGAAATCCGAGTCAAATCGCCGATGCTGGTCTGGATTTCCTTGTTGCGATCTAGCTCTAAATAATTAAGAGAATTTAAACAAAACCCAAAAATTTTAAAGAGATTTTTAATCCAAACTTTAAATATTTCTTTTTTTAAAAACCTATGTTTGAATTAAAAATCGTTTTTTTTTTTTAAAAAAAAATTTTAAACCTGAATATAGAGGTTGTTTTAATCAATCTCAGTGATTGAATCAAAATCGATTTAACTGTGAATGAAAATCGTTTGGATTTTGATTAAAAATACATGTGATTTTCAAAAAGAGAGGTTGTAGGAAGTAACAATTGTTCTAATCAAAACTTAATGATTTTGGATCAGATATTGTTTTAAGTGATTTAATGATTTCAACAAAATCGTTTATATCAAAAGTTCGAATCGAAATTTTTAATGATTAACAAAGAAAACCTTTAAAATGAATTGAAATCAGAATTTTTGCTGATATCTATCTGTTTTTGCTCTGATTTTAGGGTCTTTTTCATCCTACTTTTCCACCATTATTTTCACACTTTATTTCTTCCATCTTTAATTTTTGGGCAGACGAAGAAAACCCCAAAAGGAAATAATTATGGGGTGAGTGAAAAATACTTAAGGAGTCGATTTTTGACTTTTATGTCTTCGATCTTTACCCCAAAATGGGGGTAATTTTCTATCTGTACTTGTTTGACACTTGCGTGAAAATTTAACATGGAGAATTTCATCAATTTTTGGAAAATCTGGCAATTCCCAAATTTAGGCAAAAATCACCCTGTTTGCTATAGTCAACATGGTGATTTTGGACAAATTGCCGCAGTTCACCAGTTCAGCCAAAACTGGCCAGTGAGCGGCTGAACGATTATGATCTGGATCAGCGATTTTATCAATTACCGGTGTGTAGTATTGCTTTGTGGGGTGAACTATGTGATACACAGCCCATGTTTGGTGCATATCATACGTACTTTATGAGTTACGGCTGGGGAGTCCACAATCTGTTCTCAAAGATTGATGGTGGGGATTAGCTGTATCTTTCTGAATATTCGTCTATAAGACTAGGGTTCATGGGCAGTCAGTTTTTTAAAACTGACCATGGTATCCCCCAGCTGTGATCTACGTATCATACTGTGCCGTTTATCGTAACATTTCAAGTTTTTGTGTCGACTGATCTTGGAATGCTATTCGTAGTTTCCATGGAAAACGTAGACCACATGACTGGAGGAGTTATTCAAAATTTTCAAGGGTTAAAACTGGAGTTTGTTAACAATCAAAGAAATAAAAATAGAGTTTGTTAAAGGACTGTATATTATGCAACATGCAGTATGCTATTCCCATACAACATTTAGTCTCCCCAGTTTGCCCTGTATGATGGTCGTTGCAGTGAACAGTTCTTCTTGAGATGACAATGACAGGAACGTTTCTTGTCTCGACTGTCAGTTAAGGGTGGATACTTCATGTAGTATACAAACAATTCACTTCATGTAAAGCACTCTAATATTCCATGAATTTGGCAAAAAGAAAATAAATACTATGAATTTCCCTTCGAATTTTATCGAATCCGAGCTTCTGAGGCCTTTCAGTAACGAAGTTAACCGAAAGTCTGTCTCTTTCAAGATTCAATTCAAAATTATACGGGCATTAAGCTGGCTGGCTTCTTTGAAGGCTCCTTTGGCTAAGCTGATAAGAAATTTGACTAAGAATATGATCCCCAAAAAAAATAAATTGCAGTACCCTTAGCTATATATTCCAGGGGGTTGCAAGTTTTGTATAGACTTTTGGAAAGCAGGGAATCTAAACTAGGATTTCCATTGAGTGTTAATGCGTTTTCAGTGTTTTAAAATGGGGCATGTAGAGTGCTCATGCTCATGCACCTGCACGGGTGTGCTTGTGCAGCAGGGTAAGTTACTGGACATTTCTGCCTTCTAGGGCAATTTATCAAAACACCTAAGAGAGCACATTGCAGCTATTTGTATTTTTGGCTAAGTCAGTGGGGATGATGAGTTTTTACCCGTTATTGAAAGGAAAAATATACAATCAAACCATTTATCTTTAGTACAAAATGTTCACAATTAATAATGGCTATTGGATGTGAAATTTGGTGGCTACATTTATTGTATTGACTAAGCTCAAAGTTCAAAAGAAATTTTTTCGAACTTTGTGACACATTTAAGCTATTAGATTTCACATCAGATGGTTATTAAGTAATTTTGACATCCTTATATATAAATAGCCGTATACAATCTTTTTTTAAAATGGTCAAATTTTTATTTATTTGTGAGAATGTAGGTTGAGACTTTTAAACTGGGGCTTAATTTGAACCACCACCATGACCCAACCCCGATTCTCATTGCAGCTAATTCAATCATGATCTTGTCATTTCATGGGTATTTGGAAATAAAATTAAACACTATACGTCATGGCATTTTTGGTAAATTTCCCATTGGCATGGGAAACAATAGCCTCTCTCACGCTCTAGCATGCAGGGAAAATTCTATCATGCTTCTTTTCTCTCTGCAAATTGGGGTTGTGGACCTCGTCAATAACCTACCCTCAGAGAGAGAGAGAGAGAGAGAGAGAGAGAGAGAGAGAGTACACTAGTAACTTACGAGGAGGTCGGTACGTACTTAAGTTTAGTACTACGTAGAACGAAAGTACTCTACTAAGTACGACTAATACGTTACGTTTCGGTTT
>NW_006498404.1:8183279-8200788 GCF_000471905.2 Amborella trichopoda
GAGAGAGAGAGAGAGAGAGTACACTAGAATTTCCAGGAGTGGCGTCTAAATTTGTATACTGCAAAAGATCTCATAGCATATACTGGTTTCTCTATTTCTATAATATTGGTGGAAGTTAGTATTTTTTTTTTTATATATGATATTGGTAGAAAACTGCAAATCGAACAAACCAGCGGCTCAGAGGAGCGAGGAGTTCACTGATAGTCATCTAATATAAAAGATAGAAACTGGTTCCTCTCTCTCTCTATCTGTCTATCTCTCTATCTCTCTCTCTCTCTATCTCTCTTTAATGCAAATAAAGCCCTAATGTTATTAAAGGGATGAATTAGTAAGCAAATTATAGATTAATTAGTGAACCAATTGTACTAATACTATTTTTTAAATTGCCTCTTAATATTAAGGTCTAGTACTTTAATCTTGTCTCTATCCTGTTAATAACGGGTCAACTACCTGTCTTTTTTTCAGTACTATTACGCTACTCTTCCACCTAAATTTAGCTCTAATCTAAGCTTTATATTTTTAAATTTGACGCTAAAGATCTCATAGCTGAGTTTTTATAATGTGGATTAGTCACTCTCTCTCTCTCCTCTGTCACCATTCATTGTATCTTTATTTCTTAATTAATCTCCTCACAGAAGCATGCACAGAATTCTCTTTATTCTCTCTCATCCATCCATGCCATTATTTATCTTAATTTCTTGATTAAATTTGAGCAGTGAAGCGTGCACCAAGTGCATCTCTCTTTCTCATCGACGACCCGACCTCTACCCATGGAAGGAGGACCACGCCAATGGCGTCATCAACTCCCCCACGGGCTCCGACATGTCCATAGACTCTGTCACAGAGGAAGAAGAAACTTCCCTCACTTCTAATGGTCCCCAAAAACCGCCTCCAAAGCCCCCTGAACAACAAGACACAGCAGCCACCAGGTCAAACAAACTTCACTTTCTCTCTCTAGATTCCTCAAAGGAGGCCAGCACCCAATTGGGTCTTATCTCTTCTTCCAAAGAGACAAGCATTTCTTCCTCTTCTCTTAAAGTGCCAAGCAGCCAGGCCGAAGAAGAAGAGTCGATCGGAAAGAAGACTGAGCCCACGCCATCCAGCCGTAGGCTCAGTGTTCAGGATCGAATCAATCTCTTTGAAAATAAGCAGAAAGAACAGTTAGGTGAGCCTGTGAAGAAGCCTGGAAAGGTCGAACTCAGGCGACTTTCATCAGATTCTGGCAGGGTATCGTCAGATTCTGGCAGCCAGGCTCCTGTCCCGACAGAGAAGTCAATTTTAAGGCGATGGAGCGGGGCGAGTGATATGAGCATTGAATTGAACACTGAGAAGAAGGATAATTTGACTCGTAGTCTTTCAGGGTCTCTTCAGGCCCAAGGGAGAGGTTTTGCAGCGAAAGGCGAGGGATTGGAGGCTAAGATTTCTGCGAATTGTCAGACCCTAGTGACAGCTTCTCTAGAGAGAGAAGAGGATTCAGGAGCTAAGAATCCAGGTGTTACTCAGCCCCAAGTGAGAGGTTTTCTAGAGAGAGAAGAGGATTCAGGAACTAGGAATTTGGGGTTTCCTCAGAGCCAAGCAAGAGGGTTTCCTGTGAGAAAAGAGTCCGAGGTTGGTACAATTCTGGGAGGTTCTCAGGCCCAATTGAGAGGTTTTCCAGCAAGAGAAGAGAGTGCAGAGACTAGAAGTTCTGGGAATTTTCAGGCCCAATTCAAAAGTTTTTCAGAAAAGGGTGAGGGATTGGAGAGTAAGAATCAAGGAACATCTCAGAGCCCTCAGTTTAGAAGCTTTAAGGGCAGGCCTGATGATATTGGTTTGAAAGAACCAGCCAACTCTCAGAATCAAATTGGAGGTTTTCCAGTCACACGGGAAGACTCTAAGTCGAAAAATCCATCAAATTTTCAGAACCAAATAAAAAGTTTTCCAGCAAGGTCTGAGGATACAGGGTCAACAGATCCAATCTCTAACGAGACCAATATCAACAGGGGTCCACTGCTAACGAGAGAGCACTTAGAGACAAAGATCTTACTAGTTTCTCAGGCTCAAGTTTCTTATTCTCCTGTGAGTGCAGAGGGAAATATACAGTTGGACAAACCAGCTTCTCAGACCCAATTTAGGACCTTTGCTGCAAAGCTTGACGATTTTGAGCCAAAAGATTCGACTAAGTACCAAGCTAAGGGTTCTCTTTCTAGTGGTGACGACTCAGAGATGAGGAATCCAGTAGTTTCTCGGACCCAGTTTAAAAGCTTACCAACCCGAGGGGTGGATGCTAAGGCAAAGGATTCGGTTAGTCCTGTGGAAATCAAGCTACAGAGACAGACCTCTGTTCTTGAGCAAAATAAAACTGCACCCACATCTGTGTATAAACAACCCAAATCTGTATCAGTTAATGCGCCTTTACCATCAGAGCCCACTCTTCGACCCTCCGAATCTTATGCAAAAGGAAATAATCTCTTGGAGCCTGGTTCGGCGGTTTTCAAGCCCAGTTTTCCAGGGAGAAAGGCAGCTGAAAATGCAGAGGTTTTTAAATCTGGTTATCTTGACCCAAAGGCTACTGAAAACTTGGCGGTTTTTAACCCAGCTGCAATGGCTGAGCAGAACCAAAAACTGAGGCAGTCGAGGGGCAACCAGGAACTGAACGAAGAGTTGCAGGAGAAGGCGAATGAGTTGGAGGCTCTCTTTGCTGCTCACAAGCTTAGGGTTCCTGGTGACTCCTCAGTTATTGGCCGGAGGAACAAGCCTTCTTCAGATATTGGTGGTAAGACACCCGAAGATATCAGCTTTTCTAGAAATGTATTTCCTGATTCAGGGAGAGAATCAATGGGGAGTTCTTCTGCTGGATATGATGTAAATTTGTTGATGAAGATGGCTGATAATCAGGGCCCTCATCGAAATGGTTCAAAGCAACATATGGGCAGTTTTGGGTCAATGGAAGATTTCAGGGGAAAGTTCTATGAGATGTATATGCAAAAGAGGGATGCGAAGTTGAGAGAAGAGTCAGGGCAGAAAAGGGCTCAGAAGGAAGCGAAATTGAAGGCCATGCAAGAGAGCCTTGAAAGAAGCAGAGCCGAGCTAAAAGCTGGGTTGACAGGGACTGATCGAAGGGATCCTGTTGCTCATGCTCGTTTGCGTGCGGAAAAACTTAGATCATTCAATGTCCGGTCGGGAATGAAGTCCAAAGAGCAGGTAAATTTCGGCTAATCACACTATATCTCTGCTGAAAACTTTTTTGAAGAAGTATGATTCTGTCATTTATTACTGTGGCATTGAAATGATTTCATTTGTGATGTGTAGATAATTGACTTTCTTTCTAGTAGTATAAGAAAATATTCATTAGAAGTGTAGATGCTATATTTTATAATATTGAGTGATGATTTGCTTTTCTGAATTTAGTAAGTTCAGGCCTTCTACTTTCCACCTTAAAGAAGTTTTGAGCAAATTGATCATTCAGATGCAATATGCATGCTCAATCGCCATGAAATATTGATTTTGTTTTGGTGGTTAGCTAATTCACATGAGCGTTTGAGTTTTCCTACATGGTATGTGAAAGACATCTGGCATTCATTTCTTCTCAAAAGGGAGGGGAAGAGTAGGTTGATTATCATTTCTTTCATAGGGACAACAACTTGGATCTCTTTTCGCTGAATAGATTATGAGTTAGTTGTAAAAACAAAACAAGATTGAGCCTGTCTAAGTAACTTTGTCTGGCGATGTCTTCTCGTTGCTTACTTTGAATCCACTGACTTGTGTATCAGGATCAATTTCCAAGAAGAACATAAGAAAGAAGTTGTTCTCTTGACCTTGCAGTTCCCTTTTGGTTAATATGCTTATAAATTCCTGGATATTCCGTTGTTGTCAATTATGTCAGAATTTGATATCTGAATCAGAAGTCATTGTTTCTTATATTATTCCTTTGATTCTGTTATTATTCTTGTGGGTAAGCTGGATTTCAGCGGGACCCTCTTACTGATGTATTAATTTGTCCAAACTGGAAGTGATTTGCACTCTCCTTTTCCTCTTCTTCTTCCCCTCCTCCTCTGCCTCCTCCTGTCTCTCTTTCTCTCTCTATCTCTCTCACATATCTAAGCAGCAAAACAATGCCAATGCCTTCCAGAGTGAAGAGGAAGAAGAGCCCCAAGATTTCTCGGAATATAGGTACTACCAACAAGACAGAACTGGCAAAGAAGCTTCTGATACCCCATCAACTGAGAGAGCAGGAAACACCAAGAAGTTCCCATCAAACAAGACCCTCTCAACCTCCACTCCCCGGACATCTGGAGCCCCAATACCCAGATCTTCTGCAACATCTTCAAAGCCTGTCATGTCTTCTAGTGGGTCTCGTCGTCGCACCCAAACTGAGAACATTATGGCTCAGTCAGTCCCCAACTTCTCTGATTTCCGAAAAGAGAATACGAAACCATCGAGTGTAGGCACAGGAAAGGCCACACTTCCCCGAACAAACCCCAAAACATACACTCGCAGTAAGAGCACAAGTGAGGAGGTAATCCCAGTTGTTAAAGAAGAGAAGCAAAAACGTACTCAATCCATGAGGAAGAGTTCTGCTAGCCCGGGAGAGCTCAAGGATCTCTCATCTCTTAACTCTGAAGTATTAACACCATTAAGGTTTGGAAAGGACCAAAGCCAACAACTTCATTTCAGCAAAAGCCCCATCAGAAATGGGGTCTCTTCTGCTGAAGCACAGCCATTTCTCAGGAAGGGCAATGGCATAGGCCCAAGCGCAGGCCCAGGGGTTGCTAAGTTGAAGGCAGCCATGACTGCTGAGACCCAGAAAGACGAGGATGACAAGAATGGTGTCTCAGAAGAGAATGGCGTTGACGTGCCTGACATCTCGCCCGAATCTGACAAAGAGGTGATTGGAATTGAAAAGCTGGCAGATTCTGAGGATTTTCCGGCCGATTCAGAGGAAGATGAGGAGAAAGAGGGGAGATTGAGCCATGAATCCTTCAAATCAGCAGATCTTGGGTCTGACTCCAATGAAGAGCGAAGGTCTTTCTCTCAAGCCGATGACTCGGCGGTTGGCTCCAACCATTATGAAGAGAGTCCTGCAGCTTCTTGGAGCTCTCGAAGGGACCATGCGTTTTCTTATGGGCTTGAGGCCTCTGATGTATCAGTGGACTCACCAGTTGGCAGCCCAGCTTCTTGGAACACAAACTCTTTGTCGCAAATTATGGAAGCTGATGCAGTCTCAAGAATGAGGAAGAGGTGGGGTAGTGCACAAAAGCCAGTGTTGGTTACTGGATCGGGTTCTCGGAAGGATGTTACAAAGGGTTTTAAGAGGCTTTTGAAGTTTGGAAGGAAAAGCAGGGGCGCTGATCTTTTGGCAACGGATTGGGTTTCAGCAACGACTTCCGAGGGTGATGATGACACAGAGGATGGGCGGGACCCTGCTAGTCGGTCGTCGGAGGATTTGAGGAAGACAAGGATGGGGTTCTCGCATGGAGGACTCCCTTCTTATGATGGTTTCAATGATGGTGAGAGCTTGCAAGAACAAGCAACAAGTATGATCTCTCTCTCTCTCTCCCTTGGTTCCTAAACTTTTTTTGTCTTTCATTTACAACGGTTGTTGAGGTTTTCAGAATCTCTCTCTTTCTCTGCCCTCACATTTATTTATTATTATTATTTTTTGGGCAATTCAATGGGGAAGACAGGCCACTACCCGTTTTTTCAATAGGTTAGGGAGTTACATTTTGAAGGTGTTAATTGGGGGTGTCCGCGATAGGAATGGATACCATGACTTTCTCCCTCTCTCTGAGTCTCAAGTCTTTAACTTTTTGGTTTAATGCAAGACGTCTCTCTCTCTCTTTACACACACACACGAACAAACACTACATCATGTCATGAACACTTGTTCTCCACAGAAATTTAGAAAACTTGAAATGAGGAATCATTGATAGAAGTTGGAAGCATCATAAATCGATAGATTGACTTTACCAGAGAGCAAACAGTTTTTGGTCAGCTTTTCCTTTCCTGACAAATGGAATTCCTTCATAATTAGCTTGGCCTTTTGTCGGTCATTTTGGAAATGGGTTCCTTAGTGGTTAGTGGTGTAATATCTGTGGCAATGAATATTTTCTGCCAAAATATCTTGCTGGAAAGTGTTTCTCACGTGGGAGCATGATTTTCAATATTTTATTTTACAGTTTATGTGCACTGGAGTTGTCGTATATCTAGTCTATACTGAGCCATGTGATGGTTTTTCAGTTCAATCGTTACGAAGCTCAATTCCAGCACCCCCTGCAAACTTCAAACTGAGAGAGGATCATTTGTCAGGAAGCTCTTTGAAAGGTATTTCAATCCCTTACTGTTGTTCATTTGTATAGCTTTGTCACATTAATTTTTTTCCCTTTTTGATATTCAAACTATAGGGATATTTGAACCTCCAGTGTATGTGTCTGCAACAAAAAGCTCCTAGCCACTACACTATGAATAGAAGTATAGAACAAAACCTTGTTTTGACATTTGGAGCTGAATTTTATTTTCAGCTCCATGATTTTCGCTTGGGTTTTCCCTCAATTTGCAGAAAGCTGTGTGTGTGCACACGCAAGTTTGTTACTTGTACAATGGACTGGTTTCCCATGTTTATGTTGGTTGTCATTCTGATTTCTAGACTGGAGTCCTTTGACTGGATACTGATTATTCTCTCTCCTACTTTTCGTCTTCTTTTGGACCTTCAACAGCACTGGAAGTTGTGATTTTAGAATGATATTTTTTGATATATTAGACTGGATACTGACTATTCTCTCTCCTACTTCTCGTCTTCTTTTGGACCTTCAACAGCACTGGAATTTGTGATTATGATATTATTTTCATATATTAGGAATGCAGAATGGTTGTAGATAGTTGTGAAACATGTAGATACAACAGTTGTGAAACATAATAATGTTTGTAGGTAGCTGCACAGTGTATTTGTTTTCAGGATTGTTTGTAACTAAGATTCAAACTCACATTTTACGTAAAATGTTAATCTTGTGAAACTTATGATTATGATGATTATTATTATTTTGTAATTTATTAGAATTTATACTGATATTTGGCATTTTGAACTTGCAGCTCCTCGGTCCTTTTTTTCCCTGTCCTCATTTCGAAGCAAGGGAAGCGAGTCGAAGCCCAGGTGACGGCATTATGGACATTGGGCTTGGACTTCTTGTTATATTTGGTAAGATAAGTAGTTTGGGTTTTGGAATATGTTATCAGATATCTATACGTGTCAATTATATATAAATATCTAGTATTTACAGCTCTAAAATCATGTAATAGGCATTTGGTGTTGTATTTTGCCTGAGAAGTTAAAAGCTTGTGTGTAATTGGACTCTCAGGGTTTCAATTTTCCCTTCAGTAAATTGGTAGGGGTCTGTTGTAGATTGGATTAGTGAAGCGGCCAATTGGCGGAAAATTTATTGTGATTTTGGTGTAATCTGAACTGCTGAGTAAAATTTTCAATTTTCTTGATGGTAAGTGGCTAAATTGAGGTTATTGCGAGGTCTTGCTTCCCCAAACTGTGAGTAGATCAGATTTATATGTTTGACTGATAAAAAGAGCAACTAGAGAACTACACACTCTAGAGAACAAATTCGCCCATTTGATAACAGAAGGGTTTTACGTGCATTTTTAGTCCGTGAGGAACTCCAAGGACTTTTAATCCCTATTACAGTTTACTCTAAGTCATTCAACAAACTCAGGTGCCTTTGATTCGGGTCTTAGGATGAATACAAACCCAAAGAAAAGAAAATATACAGAAAAATGGAAGAAACATATCAGTCACCGGATGCATAATGCCCTTATACTTGAATAAAGGGCAGATTCTTCACTCTGCTTCTAGAATTTGTCTTCTAAGCGAATTTGGTTATTAATGTTCTTTTCTATTTGATATCCACACATTCCTGAGCAAGAAGTGCTGTTCAATCGCTCTCACTCTAGAAAACATGTAAGAATAATGGAGTATGGGACGTCTCTCTCTCTCTCTCTCTCTAAGATGTAGGGATTTTGCTTATGACTTCCAAGATCGGTCCCCTCCCTACTCCGTGTGAGTTTTTATGGATGATAGGGGTTTGAGTTAAGAGCCCATAAGAAAATTCCTTTTAGATTAATATAAATTCGATTTTAAGCGTTCGACGCTCATTGGGGCTGCCATAAGATAACAGTGCCATATGATAGCATACGATGCACAGAGGTGCCTGAGGGGTTGACAAGGGGACATAGGGACTGATCGTCTGAACTATAGGACTAAAACCTTGGGAGCAGGGCTATCGAATATCAAATGTGATCTTCCCAACTATTGCAAGTCAATTCCCGGATACCGAGTGTGGATCCGTTGGTTAAACATATCTTCATTGATGGTGGATCATGAGATCTTATCAAATGGTGTCCATAGTTTCACCTCATTCTAATGCATCTGGATTGGGGACATATGATAACCAAATATAATAACCAAATCTTGGTATTTACATGGTTTCACCTCATTCTGATTTAATTTGACGAGGTTTCCGAGGGTTAGCCCGTTAAACTCCTTTCAACAAAAACAATCTCTAAGACTTATCAATCTGTATCCAAAAATCTTTAATATCATGCAGAGAGGTGTATTATGGCCTAGTAATATAGGTCCCATGGTTTAGTCTCATGTTGAGATGTCTTGATAATCTTTTGAGTGGGCTCGACTATTAAAGCATATAGTAACCAACTGTCAGGGCTTTCGAGGTGCATTAGGCATTGAATGGCAAGTCTTGACTATATTAGACTCCGAGGTGCATTAGGCATGGGATGGCAAGTCTTGACTATATTGGACTCCTTGTTATAATATCTGAGGTATATTTAAAACATGAGTGATGATTTATAGGAGCCTCTCACACCTACATGACCTCAACTCATCACCATCGATTTCGATCCAAATCTCAAGATGATATTGAATTCCTCCTTTTTTTTAAGTCTTCCGTGTCAACACACCTCGTTCAATGCCCCTCTCTCTCCATTACTCTCGTTCTTTCACCCACCCACCTACCCATTCTCAACTCACCCTCTCTCTTCAGAACCAGTCGCCCCTTTCTCTCTTTCTCAATCTCTCTCATTTGGTCTCCCATCTGTTCTCAGCTCACTTTCTCTCTCTCTAAATTAGCTATTCTATCTCTCTCTCTCTCTCTGGGATTTTCTGGTTCAACTCAGTTTTCCTTGTTCCCAGTTTTAGTGTTATCTCTCTCTCTCTTAAAATGATTTTTGAAAATTTTCTTGAATACTTAACCTTCTTCAATATTGTTTCATTTCTTGCCATTGCTTTTTAATTTTCACCTTTTTCATGGTGCTTATGTTTCTTTACATACAATTTCAATGAAATTGTGTTTGGGTTTGTAGGAGTACAATGCCAGTGTAGAATTCTGTTGGGTTCCATTTCTAGTTGATTTGGGATTGGCAGACTCGTATCTGCTTGTTGTTGGGGAGAGAGAACGAGAGATATTGAGAGGGAGGAGGCAACTGGTTCTAGAGAGAGAGAGGGTGAGCTGAGAATGGATGGGAGAGAGAACGAGAGATATTGAGAGGGAGGGGGCGACTAGTTTTAGAGAGAGAGGGTGAGCTGAGAATAGATGGGAGAGAGAACGAGAGAGATTGAGAGAGAAGGAGGCGACTGGTTCTAGAGAGCGAGAGGGTAAGCTGAGAATGTGTGGGTGGGAGAGAGAACGAGAGAGATGGGCATTGAACGAGGTGGGTCAGATCCGCTGATATAGAGGAATTAATAAAAGGGAGGAATTCAAATCTCACCTTGAGATTTGGATCGAAATCGATGGTAATAAGTTGGGGTTCCAGGCTTGTAGGTGTGGGAGGGTCCGATAAGATCAACCGTTAAGATTATAGTTGCTTGACAACCGTTCTATGTTAATCTCCGTGGTCCATTGATTGATCTTGACCATCGGTCTCATATATTTCCTTTTAAAGTTAGGTGTCTCAAAAATAAGCATAATAGGTCAATATGGGGGCTGATGTGCTGGTACATCACTGTGTTTATGTGCCTATGTGTGTGGAGATTCTTGTTCGTGGTTTTCATGGATGATGCATATTTATGAGTAATTCAACTGTTTGAGATTGTATATTATGAGACAATTTATTTTTTGTATAAAAAAGTCACAATCATTTTTTAGTCATTTCATGTGAAATCCAATAAATGAAAGTGATATTCCAAAAATTTTATTTTAAACTTTAAGCCCAAACAATGATATGTCTTCAATTACCCAATTTCATATTTAACAGTAAATAATGATTTTGATTTTCTTGTATAAAAAAGTATTACCCAATTTCAAATTTAACAGTAAATAATGATTGTGATTTTTCTTGTATAAAAAAATAAAGTAAACAAATGATATTACATTCACGACTATTTTTATAAGAACTCCTAAAATTTTGCGTAGAGAGAGAGAGGGACTCCTTTTGTTGAATGGGGAATGAAGCAGAAACAAGGCGATTCCCTCTAGGCAGAAATGGCGTCTCATGTCAAGTAACAACAAATAACAGCTTTGCAAACAACAGATAATACTATCAAACCTCAAAAGATAATACCATGAAACCTCCTTCTTCAATTGAAAACTTGGAAAGAAATGAAAATGTAAAATATACCAAATAGAGGGAACGAATTGGAAAGCAACTTTTATGGGAATGAGCCAATGCCTTTTCACAACCATTCTAAAAAACATATCAAGGGTCTTTTAAGGATTAGAGCTCTATGGTGAAAAACAAATATGAAAAAAAAAAAAAAAGAGTAAGTCAATGGGGATTTGGGCCCTATTATTTTGTGAGAATGGAGTCAAAGACTTAATCATAAGGCTCTTTGGTACTATTGCCAAGACCCCAGTCCATCATTTAGTTTTCTACATTTTTGAAGCACTTTCTTGGGATGTTGATAGAGGACAATGGGGGTGTGCTGTGCCTCCTCTTGATGTCCGTCAAAAAATTTGATAAACGGTAGGGCGCAATTTTACAAGTCAAGATGGTCCCAAAGCATCTACAATTCTACAAAGGATGCGTTCAGCATGCAGGCCAAGCCTGCACATGTAAAAATGAGGGCCCTTTAATATATCTATTTTTGAGATAGATTTTTGACTTAAATTTTAAAGATATGTATCTCTAACATGGAGATCATGAATATGAAAAAATAAATAAAATTTAAAAACTAAAAATAAGAATTCTATTAAGAAGACATTTGAACGGTTAGTTCCATTTGTTTTTAGATGGACCATATATTTGCATCAATCTTTAAAATGGATACTTTATACTTCTGGACCGCAACTGTAGAAATGCGGTCGGTCTAGCCCGCATGAAACAATTTTCCTTCTACAAATTTATATAGGTGTTTGGAAGTCTTTGGTCTCTCCGAATATATTGTGGAACATTGCTAGTCTGTCCCACTAGGTCTCACATTCCTGATAAATTGGCGGCGCACCCAGAATTGAATTGGGGATAAGTGTGGAAATGCGAAGAAATGCAGGGTTTTCCTATTCCCAAACAAAGGAAAATGTGCTATCTGAGAAAATAGGTTATTTTCTCTTGTTTTCTCATTTACCAAATAGGGCCTAAAGATGATACTAACTATTAGTGTGATGGGCTTCGACCGAGTTTATTTGGACTCGGTTGAGTTGCATGGCCTTGCCCAGTAGTCCCGAATCGCATGTACAACTCGGGGCATATAAAATAAATTTTAAAAATAAAAAATTGTAAAAAAATGTTGAAATATTATACAAACTTTTTCATATGATTTAGATGTATTTGGAAAAAACATGCGAGTGTTTTATGCAAAATTCACTTTTTTAACTTTTTGAAGTTATTTTAAATTTTATTATATATTTTTCTTTTATTTTTTGGGAAGGGGGGACTTTTGGCCCTACGGCCCAGAAACTCGCCAGGGCCTAAGGGAGTCCCAGCACATTGCTAATTATATCATATGTGTTGCTTGTATATCTATTCTGATGTTTTTGAAGTGTTAGCTCCTACTCAAAAGCACTAAATTGGATTTGGAAAGAAAGATTGAATGAGTATTGTGTTTTATCACTTTGTCTTCTCTTCTCTGTTATTCATGGACAAATTGCTGCTTCGTTCAAGCGCTTGCATGCTATTTTAGTTTTTCTGAAAAATCAAGCGCCTGATTGCTATTTTAGTTTTCTAAAAAATATCTGAAGCGATGAGAGATAGAGAGAGAGAGGGAGGGGATAAAACAAGCAATCGGCAGGGTGGCCTGGCCCAGCCCTAAAAAAATAGGGCCTGGGTCATAAAATGTGGCCCGAGGGTCAGGCCTGGGCTGGACCGATAAAGAGAGAGAGAGAGTGGTTCACGGTGGCAATGGGCTGGCTGGCCTTGCCCGACGCAAAAAAATTAGGGCCTGGGTCATAAAATGTGGCCCCAGGGCAAGCCTAGGGCAACCCAAAACGAGACCGGACTTGTCCAGCCGGGCCCAGCCCAGCCTGTATTTCTTCATCTTATTTACCTTATTTTCCTTTAATTGTACCCAATAGGGCCTGATACTTAGGGGAATAGGGTCAGGGCCTCCCGGCCCAGGCCTGGCCCGTTACCAGGTGCAGTATTACATTACACATTGGAGTCAACTAAGAATGAAAGATGGAAATTAGATGAATTGGGAATAGAGATGGCGACACCTCCTCTACTCTCGTGTAAAACACCAAAGAAAGCGACACCCCTGTCCGGCTTGACACTCTTCGTTTGACGCATTAAATTACAGGAATAACCTTAAACAATTTCAATATGTACTTTATACCCTAAGGCCTTCTGAGCCCACCAAGTGGCAGTTACATCTTCCTCAAAGTTCAAGCAAGACAAATAGACCCCAGGCCAAGACAAATTTTGCTTTTCTTTATTTCGCTCTCCTTTTGCTTTTGTTTTTTTTTTTTTGCTTTTTCCTTTATTTCTATTTTATAAGATTTTTCCTTTTTTAAAATTTTTTTTTTAGGAATATGATTGCGACAGGAATTTTGTTCAATGAAATTGTTTCTTTCTCCTTAACCGTCCCTTGGCGCCCCCCTCCAAAAGAAATATAAAAAGAAAATATTTCTCCTTAACCCAACAAAAAACAAAAAAATTAAAAGAAAACAGAATTTCATCCTTGGTTTTTTAGTAGAAGGCGGAATATACTACGTTACTTGACAGCCTTTGTACTCTCTTATGTCTTCTCCTTATACAAATGTCCCTACTTCTCCTCGTACAATCCCCTTCTCACCTGAAACCCAATTTTCCAACCATTTGCCATGCCGGACTCCTTTGATTTTGAAGAATTCCGGTGCCCTCCATCACCGGAAAACTCACTCAACTCATCCTATACCACAACCAGACCCAACTCTCCATGCCGATCTCGAAGCCCGTATAACAGGGCTCCAATGAACTCCAGACGCAGCTCTGTGAGTTCAATTGGCCGGGTTCCTGTGACTTCATTGGTGGAACCCGACACTTCCTGGCAAGGTGAGATCTCTTGGCAGTTTGAACCCACTGGGTGGGCACGAAGCAATAACCTCGGAGCTGCCCTGAGTCCTTGGGCTGGGGGTACTATTGAAAATTCTCGCCCTTTTCGACGAAGTGCCAAGGATTTCTACCTCCCCAATGTTTCCGATGGATTTTCGGGCGTATTCCGGAGCTTTACCAATCCATCTTATGACTTGTCTAATACAAGCATGAGCTTCATGGGGGAAACCCCTAGGAGTAGGAGGAGGAGAAGGCTGGAGTTACATAGCTATGTTCATGGGGAGGAGCCAGTTTCTAGTTATGGAAATTCCAGTCGGTTCAGGAGTGGAAATCGATCTCCTCGGTTTTCCAAAATAGGAATCGTTGGAAATTCTAGTACAGGAAATCTTCCCTTGGCTAGCAGGGACGAGCTGAGCATCGTACGATGTGCTGAAATACCAAAAGAAGAAGATGAAGCAATTCATATGTCGGAAGCGATTAAACGTGGTGCCGATCATCACACGACTAATCTACATACATATGAGAAACCTGGCCATCTTCACCATCAATTAATGGATTCTAAGCATCATAGCCATCTCCATACACACCATTCCATGCATGGAGACGACGACTATGATGATGATGATGATGATTATGATAATGATGATGACGACGACGATGATGAGGTTGATGGCAGTAAGGGTGCATCTATAGGGTTAGGCAGCCTTTTCAAGTACTCATCAAAGATGGATTTGGTCCTAATTTTTTTCGGGTGCGTCGGAGCTCTCATAAATGGTGGGTCACTGCCGTTCTACTCGTTCTTTTTTGGTCAATTTGTGAACAAACTCGCTGCAGATTCACAAAACAACAAGAGCCAGATCATGAAGGATGTTAATGAAGTGAGACATATTCTCCTCACTTTTTCTTTTATTTCAAATGTAACTGCACACCATGAATTGCTTGCTATATGTCATATTGCACGTGTGGCACATAACATCTCAACCATCGATTTCCAATAACAATGATGGTTATTTATCGATGTTTCGCCTAACTAGTTTCTGCACCAGCTGATCACCATGAGCCATCACCCATTCATTTTGGGCAGAGACAGCTATGATCTTATATACTACTTTCAGTACTTATTTACAACTTTGTGCATTTTGGTTCTACATCCTTGTGTCATAATTTTCAAGTGACAAAAAGATGTGAACTTTCAATATTGGAAAAGTATGCAATGGTAAAGAAAGGGCGCTCAGGGTGAAGATGCACAATAAACTGACATTCTAAATTCCATTCCTATTTTGGGTAGAGGCTCCTTTCGCTGTTGAATTGCTCTAAAACAAAAACTGAGAGAAAAAATGATGGGATTGAAAAGAGGAACAACACAACTCATCCATCCATTGTTGATTATGGATAATTGAGGAGTTTGATAGCACACGGTTTGAAACCCAGCTTCAATCATGATACTTGAAGCCTTTAATATTTCATTAAAAAGTGGGGCTTTTGTGTCCAATTGTATATTTTCACTTCCTCCAAAGTTCTAATTTTGTTGCTTTGGATTGCTACAGATATGTGTGCAGATGTCTGGACTGGCGGTCGTCGTGGTCATTGGGGCATATTTAGGTAAAACCAAAATCTAAGTAAAAACCTTGTAATTTCACTATAACATCCAAAATATAAAGGAGGGTATATGCTATATAATCCATATTAACATTAAAAATTGAGCTGGTAGACTGATCGACCGTCAACAGCCAAACCAAATAGGGTATGCCGGCCTCTATCAAACTTGCTGGTTGTTTTTATTTATTAAGGAGATAAAATAAAAAACTAATGGGAGGGGTATTTAGACTCCTACCTGCTATCCAATGGTTTTGGCTTTCTGGTTTTTAAATAAAGGGAAAGGTTAATATACATCTTCATACATATATATTATACATACATCTCTCATCTCCTAGTCGTCTGATTTGAATGGACAGTTGAGATGGCCCCAATCACAATGTCGTACCTAAACACTATTTTTTTTTTTTTTTAGACATGATATTGATACCAAATTTGGGACGTCCAATCCTCCCTTAAACTGCTTATGAAAATATAGAAAAATATTCTTGATAAAAATAAAATGACCAATGTATCAGTGAAAGTTATAAGGGTAGTTTGATGATTTTATTTTTTTAAAAATGTTTTTTAATAATTTTTTGGGTACTACTCATTGAGATGATGACACACTAAATTTCATGTTCATATATTTGTAAAAAAAATTAAAAATAAATACTCTGAAACTTTAGATCTAGACCAAACAGTCAATGACTCATTGTTGACATCATGGATGAAGTCATCCCAGCCATCCATTAGATGAAAGATGAGAGACTGTAGATAAAATATACATAGGTTTGGGATGTATATTTTATTGAATGGCTTAAAAACACATATATAAGGTAAATAGTCGAAAGAAATTACAAGGCTAGATGAAACACAAATGTCGTGAGGTCAAATTTACTCTTAGTTATCAGATGAGAAATCGGGTTGTTGGGGTCATGCTATTGATTGCGTTTGAAGTTCCACAAAATTCAAAACTTTTGTTCTAGAGATGAATACATGCCCCATCACTCCAATTATGCATCTATGCTTGAAGAATTTGTGACTTTATGGCTTCACTGTATAACAATCCCATATTATCGTCATTATTGTCAAAATCGTTTTTCAACTAATTGAGATCGGCTACACGAATCCAGTCCGCCATTCTGATCTATTAAAAGTTATACTATACATAATACAATTTTAAAATAAAAATCAAGAAAAATATGGTAAGGTTGAATTGAATGTGTAGAGATAACATGCTGGAGGTTGGTGGGGGAGAGATCAGCTCAGACAATAAGGAGGGAATATTTGCGTGCTGTTTTGAGGCAAGACATGGGCTTCTTTGATGCTGATGTGAATACTGGGGATATAATGCATGGCATATCAAGCGATGTTGCCCACATACAAGAAGTCATGGGTGAAAAGGTACTCTCTCTCTCTCTAAAGGACATGAACGTAATATTTTTGACATGGGTGAGGTTTGTATAAGGTGCTCACCTTATACTATGCAATTAAAGTGCAGTTTTAAATTTTTCGCTCCTTGAAACTTTATGAGGGCTTGAAAATTTATATTCAACTCTAATTATAAAATTTAAAATTTTGAAAACGATGCAAAATGTGTAGATTTACAAATATTTGAAAATGTTGAAAATAGATGATCTAAATTATTTGTTACAAGATGCAATATTTTTTAGGACTTGAAATTCTTTTTCTTCTTGGTATCCTCGAGATGATCAATCGGAAGGTTTTCCAACCTCGGAACACGTTTTTCTAGTGAATTTTTTTGACGAAGGATAAAGTTTGCAACCTTATATAAACTTTTTCCTTTTGTGTTTGCCTATTGAGGCCTGGACATTTGTCCCCATTCTAAAAATGCTTGGGCATGCTTCAAACCACTTTAATTTCTATAATTCACAAACCTAATATTATTAACAACCTTTGCTTTTTTTTATAATTAAAAAGAAAAGAACCCTTATTTTTTTGGGGTAGACTATTAATAAGCTAATAGTCTTTGCATTAGTATACTTATTCTTAAGTTTGACGTAGCTTGATTAACTTACACATGGGCACGATCTGGTAGGGACTTATCCATAAAAGAAAATGTAATGAACCACACATATGAGGGCAGCAAAGCTAAGTCCGGTTACGCCCAACTTTTCTTCAATATTGTGCACAATCAATAGTGTATCCCTAGCCATCTAATATCATATCTGATGGCTACAAATGGTTGTGATGGACTTGTGTCCAAAGCAAATGATCTTATGCTATACTTTATTATATTATATACACCCTTGGGATCACATTGGGCATTATTTGTGTTTACTCTGAAATTTGGAGACCTAACATCCTCAATTCAAAGCTAACTTCAGAAAAAGAAAAAAATTAAAATTTAATTTTGGGTTTTTTACGTGCAGACTAGGTAAAATTATTAAAGTTACCCCTTGGCCCATAAGTTCGGTAATGTTTCCACAAGGTCCTACACCTTCCCTCT
>NW_006498404.1:8201034-8213221 GCF_000471905.2 Amborella trichopoda
CAACTACACTTCTAGAAAACTATGTTTTTGGAATTTGTATGACTCCAAAATTTGCACACACATTCTCTTCATCCTCATAATCAATCTTATGGGAAAAAAAAAATCAATTTGCACCGTTGATATGATAAAAATTAGTACACTCCAACAGTGAATCTCAACTGTCCACTCGGTGAATTTCAAGATCTAGGCCTTGACAAATTCAAAATCACTTTTTTCTGTTTTAGTATTGTTAATCTAATAATGATAATACTATTTAAAAATTTTGAGAATAAAAAAATTCTTTTGAGGTCTATATCTAATCTTCTCACTAAAATGGACGGCACATATTAATTGAGTTAAAAAAACACCTTTTAGGGAGTTTTTTCTAAATTTTATTTTTTGTGATTATTCTTTAGAATGAAAAGAATATATATCTAAAAAATTGAGTGAAACAAATATCTCTAATGTGGTTTTTAAATGTGGTTGCATTATATTTATGATACAACTGTTGCATAAAATCATTGCTTATATATATATATGGGATTAGCCCACTAACTCATATGAACATTTGAGCCCAACGACCCAGATTGGATATGGGTCAATCTGATGATCACAGATGTCCGTTAGTTTTTGAATTTTATTTTATTTTCTACAAATCCAAATCATTTGAAATTTTAGATGCGTGTTATTCTCATCAAGGCGCACCTAATAAAAATATTAAAAAAATATTCGTGAAAAATAAGATAACCAAAACACCCTCGAAAGTTTTTGGGGGTATTTTGGTCAATTTATTTCATGTAAAATATTTTTTTGATATTTTTTAAAGATTCATCTATTTTTTAATAAAAATACACAAAAAATTTCATGTGGTTTGGATTTATAAAAATAAAACTAAAATTCAAACACTACCGAATATCTGTGATCGTCAGACCGGCCCAGATTCAATAAGAACGTTGAGTTCATATGTTCATATGAGTTAGTAGGCTAATCCCATATTTTCCTCTATATATATATATATATATATATTTCAAGCTTCCACCCTTGGTCATCATAACTTTGTTTTCTTCTAAATTTTTTTTGACCTTTGTATGGTAGCCTGTTGTCATAGAACCACCCTATTTGTTCGGCGGTTCAATAATGGAAACATTGGACTACACTATACCTTTAAAATCTATTTATACTTCAAAAGCAATCTAACGTTACAAATAACATATTGTATTAAAGTTTTTTTATACTTCAAAAGCGGTCCAATGTTACAAAACATTGAACTACTAAAACATTAACAAAACTTGAGTCTAGACGGTCCGATGTTTTTATTATGGGGTGGTTCAATATTTTAGACATTGGATTGCTTTACAAAGTCAAAGAGTAATAGTACTATTGAAAGAAAATAGTTTGATATTTGAAACATCAAATCAGGGGAAAATTTGGAAAAAAAATAGAGGGGTACGTTAAAAATACTTTGATATTTTATTTTCTAGATATAAGTGCCTGTGAAAACTAAAATCTTAATATTGAACAGTAATTGTCCATTTTTTAGATGTACGAATCAATATAATGAAGAACTATAAATTTAATTTGTTATTTCTTTGGATATATTATCTCATGATTTCAATCCGGCTTGCAAAATTTCACACAGAAAAAACCAATCCACGCAAATCTTTTAACCAATGGATATGTGTATAGTATGCTCCCTGTTTCCATCATCGGTGAAGTATATTGAATGAGACATGTCACTCGGGTCAAGTCATGCTCCTTGGATCTGTTCTCTCTGATCACCATCCATCGAAAGGTTGGAAAGTGCCACCATTTACAATTATAGCTTTCTTTTTACAGTTATATATCATGTTTTAATGCCCTAACATTAAGAAATCGGAATCGGGCACTGACTCGACAAGGTCCTCCCAGTCGGCTTATTAGGTTCGGTGACATATTTAGATACATGATTAGGGTATCCTAGTATTTTGGATAAAAGACGCAAGTTTCTTAATGAGCACACAAGGAATGCAGAAGGACAAGTAGAGCACCTACTTGAAATTGAAAAAATAAAAAAATGAACATATTAGAAAAATGGGAGACTCGGGCGATTTAAGGGATTTTCCGTCCAGAATCATCCACCTCTCGGTTCTGATTCTACTCGTCCGATTCCAAGCCTGCACTTTTTGAATGATTTTTAAATACTTCCCTTTAGACGTTCAAGCTAAGTTGAGTTTATTTGGAGGATAAGTTGATGCTCCTACCCAGTACATTCATTGCCTTTTCCATAAAAAATGTAGGTTGTGTCAGGTAAGCAACCAACATAAAGTTTTATCAAAATTTTTTATGAATCTTGGATCTAAGTTATCTGCTTTTGCTAGGATGTTGTCCTTGATAGAGCAGAGTGACGGACCAGGATTTGTGTAGTAGATCCCAAATAGTTAGAAAAAAAACTATAATGATGATGATGATATCGAAAACTTACAAATCTTTTAAACAATGAGTATTTTTTATTTGACTCGGTTTCTATGAGTCGGCCAACTCATCAATTTAAATAAGTCTTCTTTCTTAAATCTATTTTTTAGATTTTTCATTCAAAATTTGTGCGAATCAAAATCTCAACTAGTAGGAATTGAAAAAAAGAAAAAAACTTGGAAATAAAAAATGAAAGTTTTTTTTTGAGATAATTTTGGCACCATCGATTTCAAAATTTTTGTAGTATATGAGGGGAGGGGATGTTATTGTAGAAGTGTGTTGTTGAGGCAAGTACTACTTTTTCCTTTTCTTCAGTTATATATTCCCGGAGAAAAGAGGTTTACATGTGTTTTGTGAGAGACTGTGCAGATGGCTCACTTCATGCACCATGTATTCACGTTCTTGACGGGGTATGGGGTGGGGTTTTATCGGTCGTGGAAGATCGCATTGGTTGTACTCGCAGTCACTCCATTAATGATGCTCTGTGGGATCCTCTACAAGGCTCTCTACGTTGGCTTAACAGCAAAGGAAGAGGTCTCACCTTCTTTTCATTATTTTCTTTTTCTTTTTTTATGTTTTAAGTTAGAGAGGGGAAGAGATATTTTAACATCATTTGGAGAGAGAGATTTTCATCTTTTTTTTTTTTTGAATGAATTGTTACATATAGTTTATAAGATCAAAATTAACAACCACATACAAATTATATCACTAGTACGAGGTGGGAGCAATATTCGAAAAATCGAACTGGCCTTAGAAACAGGCCAAGGGCTGGGTCGAAGTAAATGGTAAACTGGTCGGTTCAACCTGTAGGTCCCCGACTTCTTCAAAAAGTGTTAAGAAAAATAAAAAAATATTTAAAATCCAAAAAAATATGAGAAATATATTTAAAGCTTGATTAAATAAAACACTTCTTAATGAAGGTGAAAAGTAGTGAAAAAAAAAATTCATTTTAAAAAATTGATTTGTGTGGTATTTTAGAAATTTTTCATAAAAAAGATGGGAACATGTAAAAATAAATATTCACATCCAAAAAAACACCTTTCCAATCTTTGCCATTTTTTTTTTCTTTTTCTTGGGCTTAAGTGAGAGAGGGGAAGAGATATTTTAACATCATTTGGAGTGGGAGATATTTTCTTTTTTTGAGTAGTCAGGGTCAGTTTATAAGATCAAAATTTACAACCGCATACGAATTATATATCTAGTATGAGTCAGTGTTAAGAAAAATAAAAAATATTAAAAATCTAAAAAAATATGAGAAATATATTTAAAGCTTCATTAAACAAGTTTCTCGAGATGAAGTTGAAAAGTAGTGAACAAAAGTAAAAGTTAAAAAATCCATTTGTGTTTAGAAGTATTTTAGAAATTTTTCATAAAAAAAGATTGGAGCATCTAAAAATAATATTCACAGCTAAAAACACTTTCCAATCTTTGCCATCTTATCTTTGATTTTTTTTTTTTTGAGTGTGAGAGGGAAGAGATATTTTAACATCATTTGGAGAGACATATTTTCATCTTTTTGAGTTGTCACAGTTAGTTTATAAGATCAAAATTTACAACCACATACAAATTATATCACGAGGTTGGAGCAATGTTCAAAAAATCGAACTGGCCTTAGAAACCGGCCAAGGGGCGAGTCCGAATAACTGGTAAACTGGCCAGTTCAACCGGTCTAACCGGATAGATCCCGTCCGGTCCCAAAAGTACTAAGAAAATTATTAAAAATCCAAAAAAATATGAGAAATAAATTTAAAGCTTGATTAAACAAAGCATCTCCAAATGGAATTGAAAAATAGTGAAAAAAATCAATTTAAAAAAATCGATTTGTACCTAAAGGTATTTTAAAAAATTTTCATAAAAAATATGAAAACAATATGAAAACATGTAAAAATAAGTATTCACAGCCAAAAAAAACTTTTCAATCTTTGCCATTTCTTTTTCATTTTCTTATGCTTAAGTGAGAGAGGGGAAGAGATATTTTAATATTTTTTTGGAGAGAGAGAGATTTCCATCTTTTTTGAGTTGTTACAGTTAGTTTATAAGATCAAAATTTTCAACTACAAACAAATTATATCACTACTATGAGGTTAGAGCAATGTTCGAAAAGTCGAACTGGCCTCGGAAACCGGCCAAGGGCGGGTTCGAGTAACTGGTAAATTGGTCAGTTCAAACTGTCATACCGGTTAGGTCTTGACCGGTCCAAAAAATGTTAAAAAAAAAAAAAGAATATTAAAAATCCAAAAAAATATGATAAATATATTGAAAGCTTCATTAAACAAAACACCTCCAAATGAAATTGAAAAGTAATACAAAAAATAGATTTTAAAAAATCCATTTGTGCTTAAAGGTATTTTAGAAATTTTTCATAAAAAAAAGATGGGAATATGTAAAAATAAGTACTCACAGCCAAAAAAACAAATTTCCAGTCTTTGACATTTTTTTTTTTCCTTATGCTTAAGTGAGAGAGGGGAAGAGATAGTTTAACACCATTTGAAGTGAGAGATTTTCATTTGTAACAGTCAGTTTATAAGATCAAAATTTACAACCACATACAAATTATATCACTAGTATGAGGTTGGAGCAATGTTCGAAAAATCAAACTGACTTGGAAACCGGCCAAGGGCCAGGTCCGAGTATCTAGTAAACTCGCCGGTTCAACCCGTCTAACCGGGTAGGTCCCGACTAGTCAAAAAAGTGTTAAGAAAAATAAAAAGATATTAAAAATCCAAAAAAATATGAGAAATATATTTAAATCTTGATTAAACAAAACACCTCCAAATGGAGTTGAAAAGTAGTGAAAAAAAATAGATTTTAAAAATTCGATTCGTGCCTAAAGGTATTTTAAACAATTTTCATAAAAAAGATGGAAACATGGAAAAATAAGTATTTACACCAAAAAAAAACACTTTCCAATTTTTACCATTTCTTTTTCTTTTTCTTATGCTTAAGTGAGAGATATTTTAAATCATTTGAAGAGAGAAAGTTTTTCATCATTTTGAGTTGTCACAGTCAATTTATATGATCAAAATTTACAACCAAATACAAATTATATCACTAGTATGAGGTTGGATCAATATTCGAAAAATCGAACTGGCCTTGGGAACTGGTAAACTCAAAAAGATAAAAAATAAAATAAAATATTGAGATTACGGCAAAAACCACTAGCTAATCATTTCTAAAAAATCTAATTTACATAAAAATTTATACACAATTAATATATTTTCTTACAAAATTTTCAATTCGTATTTATTTTTTATTTTTTTGTGTCCTGAGTTGTAAACGAGCTGGTCCGTGTAACTCAGCCGAGTCACGGAACCATGAGTGTACCTATTAACTATTGTTTTGTCTGAAATTTGAAGGTTTCATACCGAAAAGCGGGTAGTATCGCAGAGCAAGCAATTAGGTCTGTGAGAACAGTGTTCTCCTTTGTTGCGGAGGAGCATTTGGCATCAAAGTACGCAGAGTTACTGGACAAATCAGTGCCTTTTGGAGTGAAGATTGGATTTGCGAAGGGAGCGGGCATGGGGGTTATTTACTGGGTCACTTATGCTACTTGGGCTTTGGCCTTTTGGTATGGATCCATTTTGGTTGCCAAAGGAGAAATTGATGGTGGGGCTGCCATCGCTTGCTTCTTTGGGGTTAATGTGGGTGGCAGGTAATTTAATTTCCTTATTTATTTTTGAGTAATCTATGTACCGACATAAAAAAAAAAAAAAAAATGATCCAATTTTGAATAAAAAATGTGCGCAAAAGTTATCCCGAGGGGCAATTTTGACAAAAATAAGAAAAGCTTGTTGACTGACTTGCGGTGTAATATTTATCTAAAATTGACCCATTTTGTATTTTTTTTTTGTCCGTACGTAAATTACTCTTTATTTTTCTCTTCCTTGGCTGTTTCTAGGCTTGGAAACAAGTCGGGTCTAGGTTGGGTTCACCTTAACTAGGCAAGGTCTAGAGTGGCCCAGACCTAGTCAGTTCCAAATTGAAATAAGAAGATGAATAGATCATGTAACATACAGGATCGAATCCACTTCAACCTGGTTAGACCTAAACTAGACCCAGAGCCTGACTGAACCTGGACCCTTCAAAGTTCAAAAAATTGTCAATTTCAGAGCTTGAGCTCCTTGCTTGATCATCAAATCCACAATTGCATCTTTCTCTATATACATGCGCAAATTTAATCTCTCACCTACAACCCAAATCCATAACTTCTTCCTATAACTGTCTCAAATCCATAACTTCTTCTTATGACTCCATAACTTCTTCCTATGACCGTCTCAAATCCATTACTTCTTCTTATGACTCCATAACTTATTCCTATGACAGTCTTTTTTTTTTACGGCACGGCACGAGTATATAGAAATGGAACTTGAGACATAGTGCTACGAAAAACCAGCTGCTACGGCTTTGACCCAAGCCCGATTCCTTTCTTCCTACGATAGTCTAAAACATGGCACTTCCTTTCTCTTTTGCATCATTTTTTGGCATTCTCTCACACGCCATTGTGCATCTCTCTCTCACACACCTATGCCTACTGGCATATATACTATAGTGGCATAGACGTGTGCTTTATGTCTCTCATAGTGGGCTCTTTCTCTAACATATGCCGGGACTTGTTAAACAAAGAATGAGATTTTGCATAAATGGTGTCTTTCTATTGTCTACAAAAATTTCTATTAATATGAGTGTTATATAATCATGGATGTAGGGGATTGGCCTTATCGCTCTCTTATTTCGCACAATTTGCACAAGGAACGGTCGCAGCTGCAAGGGTTTTTGGGATCATTGATAGAGTGCCTGAGATTGATCCCTATGACTCACAAGGAAGGATTCTATCAACATTAAGAGGAAAGATTGAATTTCGAAATGTTAGTTTTGCATATCCATCCAGATTAAACATACCAATTCTCCGTTCTCTGAATTTGGTGGTCCCTGCGTCTAAGACTATTGCTATAGTTGGTGCTAGTGGAAGTGGAAAGTCCACCCTTTTTGCTCTCATAGAGAGGTTCTATGATCCAAACAAGGGTAAGAGGGTTTGAAAATTTGAGATTTTGTTTTTCCCTTCTTTCATGGAGATAATTAATTTGAGAAATTAAGAAAACACAAATTATTTTGCTTTTACACTCTAATTTAGTTTAAGGTATAAAGAAATGTCTTCCCAACGCCTATAGGTGAAAATGAATAGTGATTTTACCTACCCTCATCACCGTCCAAAGTTCATCCCACCATCACGATTGTCCGGTAGTGTTTCATTTTTCATTTTTTTCTACAAATCGGAATGATCTAAATTTAGATCGTGTGTACATCTTATTGAGGCGCACCTAATAAATATATATAAAAAATAATTCGTGAAAAAATGATCAAAATACCCCTTAAACATTTCGGAGGTATTTTAATTAATTTATTTCATGTAAAATATTTCTTTGATATTTTTTCATAGATTCGCCTATTTGTGATGAACAAACACTTCAAATTTCATATCATTCTGATTTGTAGAAAAAACATGAAATACTACTGGACAAATGTGATCGAGCGATGAACTTTGGACGGTAATGAGAGTAGGCGAAATCACTGTTCATTTTCGCCTATAAGCGTTTTGTAATATCTTCCAAGATATAATATAGGTCATGAAATATTAGAAGACATATGATCGTGGGTTGGAGTATTTTTAACGGGTAAAATATTGAATAGTTTATAGGATTGTCTATAAATAGACCATTTATCTTCTTTATTTTTTGTACATGGAGCACGATCATTCCCAATTCATTAGATGTCAATTGGATGGCTTGGGATAAGTCACGAAGTCCAAGATAATTTTTTTTTAAACTTTGTATCTATTCAATGACACTCTTATAACCATCCGTTTTGAAATTTAAGGAACAAAAATAATTGTGACCTCCATATACAAAAGAAAAATAGTCTCTTTGTAGACAATCCTATAGATTACCTCTTATGAGTATTTTGATACTTTTTTCTAAAATAAAGCCAAAATTTCTTTTTGACTTTTCAAAAATTTTATTCACACTTTATGCCTCTCACATAATTTTAAATGGGGCCTATTACTTTGGGATTGTATATAATGACATCATTTATCTTTGGTCTCATTGTATACACTTTTATGCCCTCTTAATGAAAAACACAGGGAAAAGAGAAAGAGGGGGGAGTGAGAATGCACAAGGATCATAATTTTCTCACTCCTTTTCTTTTTCTAAGCATTGATTTTTTAAGATGATAATATTTTCTTGGACCTCTGCTTGTCTAATTCTCTGGAAACTTATTTTCCTTTTCTTTTAGACAACTTACAGTATATGATGACATTGTGTATATTTCTCTAGGAGAAATTCTCTTGGATGGAGAAGACTTGAGGAGACTTCAGTTGAAGTGGTTAAGGAACCAGATAGGAATGGTGGGGCAGGAGCCTGTCTTGTTTGCCACCACCATTATGGAAAACATATTATTGGGGAAAGAAGGCGCCTCAAGAAAGGAGGCTGTGACCGCTTGCATTGGATCTAATGCACACACTTTCATCACTCAACTCCCCCATGGTTATGATACTCAGGTACTCTTTACCACCATCTAGTTATCGGATTCGGTTGGCTTCCGCTGAAGAGGCCGGTCTTCTGATTTTCAGCTTAGAACGAAACAAATTGAAGCTCCGGCACATCCGCTTTGTCTTGCGTTGGGCTGCCCACTTTGGTGTGATTCAGCCTCTTCGGCCAAAGCATAGAATTGTCTTCTATTATTATTATTTTTTATTCTAACAAATTTTTATTATTTTAATATGTTTTATAAATAATATATACTTATTTATATTAAATCTTTTTAAAAATTCTGAAGTCTTTTTTCGAATAGACCGAAGCACCGATTTCTTTCTTTTTTTTTCATTTTTCCGACTCAACTGAAGAAGATTTTAAAGCGAATCAAACAACACTGCCACCATCTGTCTCTCATGTCATTGTACCCTCTTGATGAATTAAGTCTCTCTCTCTCTATCCCCCCCCCCCCCACCCACCATCTGTCTCTCAAGTCATTGTACCCTCTTGATGAATTAAGTCTCTCTCTCTCCCCGCCCCCCCCCCCCTCCCCCCACACAATGAGCTAAGCCTTGAATTCATATAAGGATGAGGATGAACTCTCTATAAGGCCTAGTCTTTCCCCCCCGCCCCCCTCCCCCACACAATGAGCTAAGCCTTGAATTCATATAAGGATGAGGATGAAGTCTCTATAAGGCCTAGTCTTTTATGAAACCTATATAAGGATGAAGTCTCTATAAGGCCTAGGCTTTTATGAAAACTAAATAAAGTTTCACCTCAAATCCTTGTCCGAAAAGCATCTTCAGCAACGAAAATCTCCACAATGGCTCTAAAATCAATTTCCAACACCAACAATAAAATTTGAAACTCAAAAAATGTACAGATCCTGGGGATTTTTGAACACTTATTTTATAGCGAAATGGATGGTCTAGACAATTTGTTAAAATATACACTATTTTTAGATCTTGAAATCTTAGTTTTTTTGCAATCATAATGTCCAAACCAAGATGATCGATGTAAAGGTTTATATTACAATTTATGAGTTATGAGGTGATGCTTTACTTATTTTGACAGGACTGCAGCCCTTTCAAACTATTTTCCTTCATAGAAATGTCTGAAATATAGCTATTCCTTCATATAAATGTGTGAAATATAGCAGACTAACCCACCTTCCTTTTACCATATTCTTTATAGGTGGGAGAAAGGGGAACCCAACTTTCAGGAGGCCAAAAGCAAAGGATTGCAATTGCTAGGGCCATGATAAAAAGCCCTAAAGTCCTCCTCTTGGATGAGGCCACCAGTGCCTTAGATGCCCAATCAGAAGGTGCAGTTCAACAAGCTATAGAGAAGATCTCACTTGGCCGTACAACCCTGGTTATAGCTCATAGGTTGTCAACAATAAAAAATGCTCATACTATCATAGTGATGGATCAGGGCTCCATCATAGAAACAGGGGATCACAATAGACTCATGGCCAAAAAAGGGGTATATTTCAATCTCAATAACATGGCTTCTGATAATCTCTCTAAAAACAATTCCCCAAACAAAACAAAGGATGCAGCTCCAAATCTGATGAATTATCAGGAACCCATTCAAGAATCCACATATTTTCATGCATCCAAATCAGTTTACAAAGAGAGTGTGATAATGAATGCAGATAATGAGAAGCCAAATGGAGGTTTTGCCCTATCAGAGGTTTGGGAGCTGCAAAAACCAGAGCTTCCCATGCTATTTCTAGGGCTTCTGTTGGGAATTCATGCAGGTGCAATACTATCCATCTTTCCATTGATATTGGGCCACGCTCTTCAGATCTATTTTTCTGGGAGTTCCTCGAAAATAAAGAGAGAAGTTGGGCTTCTCGCACTAGCTCTAGTTGGACTAGGCTTTGGTTGCATAATCACTATGACCGGGCAACAAGGCTTTTGTGGATGGGCAGGCACGAAACTCAGTCGAAGAGTTAGAGATTTGTTTTTCCAGTCGATTTTCAGGCAAGAACCAGGTTGGTTTGATTCAGAGGAGAATTCAAGTGGAGTTCTTGTCTCTCGACTCTCAGCTGATTGCACAAGCTTTCGAGCAGCTTTAGGAGATCGATTCTCTGTGATTTTAATGGGATTAGGGTCTGCAGCTGTGGGTTTAACCATCTCTTTCATGATTAATTGGAGGTTATCTCTTTTGGCAACTGCACTAACTCCATTTACACTTGGTGCAAGTTACTTCAGCTTGATCATAAACTTGGGGCCAAAATTGAGCAATGATTCTTATGCAAAGGCAAGCAACATAGCCTCAGGTGCAATCTCAAACATAAGAACAGTGGCCACTTTCTCAGCCCAAGACACGCTCGTCACCTCATTTAACAAAGCTTTATCAGAACCCATGAAGAAATCAGTGAGGAGATCTCATATTATGGGTTTGGCATTGGGAATTTCTCAAGGTGCAATGTATGGTGCATACACATTAACACTATGGTATGGAGCTGTTCTGAATAAGGAAGGGCGCGCTACTTTCGGAGAGGTGTATAAGATATTCTTGATATTGGTATTGAGTTCATTTTCAGTAGGACAACTAGCCGGTTTGGCCCCCGATACTTCAGCAGCAGCCGTGGCGATACCTTCTGTTCTAAGCACTATTAAAAGGAAGCCATTAATAGACACAAGTGAAAGGAGGGGAAAGAGACTTGGTGACTCAAAATTTAGCATCGAGTTCAAAAAGGTTTCTTTTGCTTATCCCTGCAGGCTTGATGTTGTGGTTTTGAGAGATTTTAGTTTGAAGGTGAAGGGTGGAAGTATGGTGGGTTTAGTAGGGGAAAGTGGGAGTGGAAAATCTACTGTAGTTTGGTTGGTGCAAAGGTTTTATGATGCAAATCAAGGGAAGGTTTTGGTTGGGGGTGTTGATGTAAGAGAGATAAATGTGAGGTGGTTAAGGGGACAAATGGGTTTGGTGGGTCAAGAGCCTGCACTCTTTTCAGGGACCATAAGGGAGAATATTGCTTTTGGTGATCCTAGGGCTTCTTGGACTGAGATTGAGGAGGCTGCCAAAGCAGCCTACATTCACATCTTTATCAGTGGTTTGCCTGAAGGGTATGAAACACCAGTAAGTACTCTCTCTCTCTCTCTCTCTCTCTCTCTCTCTCTCTCTCTCTCTCTCGTCTCGTCGTACGTACGTCGTCGTACGTACGTACGTACGTACGTACGTACGTACGTACGTACGTACGTACGTCGTACGTACGT